>OZ026627.1:20276434-20571434 GCA_964020975.1 Hermodice carunculata
GCAAATAGCAATTGCTCACAGTCCACTGTCCCACTTGCTTGAAGACGCACACAGCTTCTGTCATATCTCAGAATTCTTCTCTCCCAGTCCTGAAGGGAGCTGCTTTATATTGCTAGGCTGACATCTCTCACCAGTACTCTACAATTTTCTAACTAAGCACACATCATATTTCTATATGATCTTTCTTCACCACATCAGAACTTTCCCCTTTGTTTATAGCTATGACAGTGTGTAAGTCACTATTTCAGGCACTCTATTTTCACAAATCAAAGCTCATTGACAAAGTAGGCCAGCTCAGTGACCCTGCATGCACCCAATGAATACAGTGACATCTCCAAATCAAAACTAATAGCCACTTGCACCAAAGATAAATAGTGGCATAGTAGGCCTGTAACGTATATTCTCCTGACTGTCAGTCAGCATAGTGAAATGAACAAGGTCATCTGTTACTTGAAGTCTATCACCCTGATCCCATTAAAACGTGGTGTGGTGAGCATATATTTTGAGTTGCCGTGTAAGAACTTGACCTGATCCCCAAGGTCACATCTCGAGTATTTGTGTATTTTGTTTTGACTGAAAATTAAGCTAACAAGCACACATTACAGGATTTTCCGCCTGTTCAAGGACAAGGTTTAAGATGAGCATGACCAAACTTTACCTATTTCTGGTTTAAAAAATCCTAGACCATAAGTTTTCCATGAAAAGTACCCATTTGGAGCTAAGAATCAGCTTTCTGGCTCAAAGTTCCTATTCGTAGATCTATCTCTGAATAAAAATAATCCTTTTTTTTTATTGCAGTCACAAAGTTGCATCAACAGTACCGTCACTGGAAAATGTGTCTTACATAAAGCTGTTTTTGCCATATTTATGATTCATACATACCGTTTATGTGACTCATTTGAGTAACTAACTTGCATGTACGTTTATAATTGCAAAGATATATATTTACCTAACTTTTTCACAAGTGGGCTCTACATCCAACCTGGCACTGGGAAAATCGGCATTTATGAGCAGCACGAGCATCAATCACCCAGCTGGGAAAGCAGTGGATGGTAATCTCGCGACCGAAATAAATACCTGTGCGCAGACAAAGTCTGGAGGAAGACATAATGCTTACTGGTGTGTCGACCTTGGTAGCGTTTACCGAGTAACATCAGTAGAGATAACAATGACAACCAGCTGCTGTGGTAAGACAACTTTGATTTCAAAATTCATAAATTGTCCTGTCTTTCTGTTTGTCTGTCTGTCTGTCTGTATCTATCTATCTATCTATCTATCTATCTATCTATCTATCTATCTATCTATCTATCTATCTATCTATCTATCTATCTATCTATCTATCTATCTATCTATCTATCTATCTATCTATCTGTCTGTCTGTCTCTCTGTCTGTCTGTCTGTATTTCTGTCTGTCTGTCTATCTATCTAGACAGCTAGCCAGCCAGCCAGCTAGCTAGCTATCTATCCGGCTTTCTATCTATTTATCTATCTATCTAGCTAGCTAGCTAGCTAGCTAGCTAGCTAGCTTGCTGTCTGTCTGTCAGTCTATCTTTATATGTATCTACCTGTCTGTCTGTCTATTTATCTGTCCCTTGTTGTCTCCTTCATCCATGCATCCACCTGTCCATCCATCCATTACCTCTGTCTTTCTATACACCCACCTGGCATCTGCCTCTCCATGAGTGAGATAAATTTTCTATGTTATCAAGGTACAATTAATGCCTGATGTACAAAATGATTACACTACAAGATGTAGAAAGGCTCAATAATGTTAACTGGACATACGTTTGAACTTGGCTTCCACTGAACGATGATCTCAGATGAGGTGATATGCAGCTTGCAATCATGCCATGTTCCTGAATTGTTTAATGGGTTTGTTATACGAATAGTATGGAACCGTAAAGTTATTAATATGAAACTTCGTGCGTCACAAGACAGACGGTAAAGACTGTCACGCATAACATAAAAAGACAGCTATATATTGTTTTATAGAACTTTGTCCAGTGCCTGGTGCAACATAAATAATTATCATCGGTGGTTTCATTTTGATAAATAATAATAATAATAATAATAATAATAATAATAATAATAATAATAAGCCGAGGTCCTCGCAGTTTACATGCAAAAAATGATATTTTTTAATTGTAATTTGTTGAATAAAGTAAAATGTCTAGTCAATTTAGGGTCATAGATTTAACGCAGCCAAACACCTGAAAGTCCTTACAATGATTGCGATTAAAAAACATATTAACTGCTAAAGTGTCCTTGCATTAAAACAATCACCCACTCAGCAGGCACCCAAAGCGTGCCTAGGAAAGCTGTTGATCTGGACTATTAAAAAGCTTTTTTAGATCATTAGCATGCCGGTGCACGAACTAATGGCCACTTTACAGTAAATATAGGATGCATTTTGATAATTCGGAGAAGTTCATGTTAAGTTCTGCGACTTAAGTCGTAGCTGCCAGTGAAACAACACGTCTTATGGGCGGGCACAAGGGCGCGCGACTGAAGTGTTTCTTCAAGCAGCTTTTTTATTTTGTGACGCAAATATAGGTTTTTGTCAGTGCAATTGCCTTGTATAAAGTTGGGGTTTTGATGGTAAATGTGAACTTGGTAAAAAAGCATTCGTCATTTCATGTGCGCTTGTCCAAAACATATCCTGATCAGAATTAAATATCACGCACAATTAGATTCAAACATAGTAGGTATTTGTATGACGGACGTTCATAGGTTCATGACCACTTATTATGATTTGTGTGAATCAGGGTTAATCGGTGGGGGGGGGGCTTGTCGACATTGGCATGTAAAGAACCCCCGTTGAAATGACCCTTTTTTCATCCACTGTAGAGTTATGACCGTCCACTTCTGGATGTATAGTCTGAATATCGGCCCACTTTTCAGAAGAGAGACACATGACCAGCGTTGTTTACCTGTAGGTCATTTTTTTACAATTTGCATATAAAAATGAAAACATAGAGTTTTGACTCCCCATTTTGGGAGTAATGTAGAATTTTGATCCCTATTTTGGAAATAAATGTGGAATTCTGACCCCTATTTTGTGGAAAATCGCATGTAGAATCTAGGGTTCGAGCCTCTCAGGGCGCCCATATACCCCTTTCAGCCACAATACCCTCCCCGGGGAGTTAAGACGCAAAATACTGTGGAAATATGTTTTGGCCTTCTTTAATATTTTTTACGATAATAACACGTGGTACCAATAGTATACTAATTAAATACAGGTCTGTCAGGGTGAATGACACGTGTCTCTAATGTATTGGTTCTGCCAAAACTTGACTACCGCTTGTGTATAAATATGACTTCGTGTCTTGTCAGTTTGGCACTTGGTTGGTTGGTTCACAGTGTTGCTGTCATGGCTTATCGCGAGTGATACCTTGCGTGTGTTCTCCCGGGTGCAAAGAGATATAATCAAAATAATAATACCTGCATCTGTGTATATTCTATTTGCATAATATGTACATGTATTTTGTATTTATTTGTGTTATATCAGCTGCCATTATATCATTCCTTTTAACCATGTATCAGCTTGGGCCTAAGGGAACATCGGTGATGTTTCACCAGCCAGTGACCCTGGTAAAAGAATCAACCAATCAACCAAACAATCAATCAATCAACCAATCAATCGATCAATCATCATCATCATCATCATCATCATCATCATCATCATCATCATCATCATCATCATCGAAATAGGAAAGCATGGAAGCGTCAAATACCTGTATTCCGGTATCTTTTAGGGGGAATGTCTATTCATTACAGTCGTCCAACCAAACGTGCCGCGGTGAATTTCTCAGTCAATTCATATCTTAATTCCATTTTCAGTTTCAATTCATCCTCATGTACAAACATTAAGCGCCATATCCTGTGTTCATTCGCGAGTGTGTGATCTACACTGACACCTCAGGACATTTTCCTTGGTGTTCGCCACCACCGATTAGCAGAGCGTTGCACTTGTGAATATTTGGGTTTGTGTACTTCAATCTGAGATAGAAATATAAATTGAACAAGTCATCATATATTGACGTTTCCATTTCAGAAAAATCTTTTGGATCATTTACATAATTAGTTCCATGTCGGCATGTTTATTCGTGGGAACCGGTTTTAAATTTGGCAAGGTGGTTTGTTGCTTCAGTTTCACACGTATAACCACAACAACCAGGCGTAAGCTTATGCTCCAAAACAATTTATGTGCGCCGTTCCACCAGATCTTAATGCCATGTCATTTCTTTCAGATAGCAAACTTGAATCTGCTACCATATATATCTCCAAGATACGATACTCATCACTGACACCAAAAGTGTACAGCGCCACAGAAAGGTGCAGAGATATCAGTGAAATAAGTTGGAATTGATTACCATTAGGAGCCACAACAACCATTGAGTGTGTATCTCCAATAGATGGACAATTTGTGTACATTCAGAATCGAGGGTCCGTAGCTATGACTCTGTGTGAAGTCCAGGTCTACGGGACGCAAGGTGGGATTACATTCAATGATATGCGTGTTTCTCAGAATGTAAAAATGGTAAAACATGCTTAATTGGTTGTCTATATTCGACTTAGTGAGAAGATGATGGTACTATTGCAAAGTAAACAGGTCATAAAGCAAGCCAGCACCATTCAAATCCCTCTTACTTGATTGCTGTATGTCGAATGCACATACCTTGTAGTTGTTGATTGCTGGGTTTTTTTGTTTTTTATTTGTAGAACCGCAAAATAAAAGTAAACGTAAATGTGTTTGTAAGCACATCACTAACCCCACAGCGAGTCGAAAGTGGAGATTTCAGTTTGACTAGTTGCATATCTTCCCCCCCCCCCTTGAAGAAAGCGTCGTAAAGTGTCAGACCGGGGTCTAATACGCGAGCAATCAATATCAATACCCAACAGGAAACAGATAGACAGGTAAAATGATACATCGTCGGTGTCTGACACCCAGGTAGTAGATAAGTTGCATCCATTTGAAATACAAAGGTTTAAAATTTGGAAAGCATCATACCAATAAAACTACGAATAACTCGAGTAAGAAACGGTGGATAATTTGTCTGGCGCATAGAAAGCATATTTTATTATCGCTCAAGGAAAACCCCATACGCAAAAATCTATTCCCGACACCTTTTCACACTGCGCACCTTATATCTCCATTTTTATTGCAATGCAAAACAATGAAACATGAATTTAAATAACAGTGGATGTCTTGGGTACTCTATCGGCGCTAAAATGGGTGGTTTCTGTTGTGTTTATGATGAAATAGCTCAAAATAGTGGAATCTTTGAGGTTACATGCTACAAGAGCCCCAACCGATTATCTAGTGTGAATACTACGTTTTACTGAGCACTAAAGACAAAATGATTCTATTCAAACATGACTATTTTGTTCCAGATTGTAATCCTTATTTTATTCACGGCAGAGACTTAGTCTCCTTTCCAACTGCTACCGCAAAAACTAACCTAGGAAGGAAGCTGTATTAGGTGTTTTGTTAGTTCCCTGATTAACTCCCCTTACTTGTATAAACGATAAATTATATAGGCCAATACTTTCATGTTCTGGGTTAGCTTCTGATGGAAAATGTTATTCGTCAGTATATATCGGGATGTATGGACCGTGCTAAATTGTTTTGCACGTAACCACAGAGGTACCATGATATCTGTATTTATTTATTATGTTTTGTTGGATTTATTGATATTTTATCATCTTCAGGTTTTATGTGTTGTATATGTACAAGTGACTTATCTAGCAGGGGGGGGGGGGCGTGGTAGAAACCTGGATTCTTAGCCAGGGCCACCCAAGACATCTGCGTGCTAATGTTAACATCATAAACTGATATATACGAATAGAAGTTCTATGTACTGTTGTTGGGTTTTTTTGTTTGTTTGGTTTTTTTTTTGGGGGGTGGGTGGGTTTTGGGGGGTTTTGTTTTTGTTTTGTGTTTGTTTTTTTTTTTTTTTTTTAGTTTTTGTTATTTGTTTGTTTTTTTGTTTTTTTTTCGGGTTTTTTTTTTTTTGTTTTTTTTTTTGTTTTTTTTTTTTTTTTTTGTTTTTTTTTTGTTCTTAACATTGTACACGTTGTAGAGCCGAAAAATATAACTCAGCGCAAAATGTTCTTGTAAGCACATCACTAACCCAGCGGTCAATTTAATGTGAAGATTTCAGTTCAATTAGTTGCATCATCTGTTCTTTTTTTCTTTGAGAAAGCGTCGTAAAGTGTCAGACCAGGTACTCGGGTATTCAATTTCAATACCCGACAAGAAACAGCAGATAGACATGGGTAAAATACTGCAGCGTCAGTGCCTGACACGGAGGCAGTAGAGAAGTTGCATCGATTTGAAATACAAACCTTCAAAAATTTAGAAAACATCATACCAATAAAAATGGGAATAACTCCAGTAAGATGCGCTGAATAATTATGCAGGCGCATAATCCAGAAGATGGGCTATAATGTTTGTGTTTGTTTGTTTGTTTTTTGTTTATTGTCTTTGTTTTTCTTTTGTTTTGTTTCATTATATAAACGATACTCTTACCCTGATATACATATTTTTTTTATTAGTTTCATAAAAAAGAAGAAATAAGAGAGATGACAAATGTTTTTTTCGGCAAAACATCAATGTCACAGGATTTTCCTGTCATTTTGGATAAATGGAAGTTTTATTTTCAAAGAACGAAATTGTGAATTTGAAGGAATGCTGGCTGTATTCATTAATGACAATATCACAAAAGACCACGGCGGAACTGTAACAAAACATAGAAACCACATTTGGGCGGAATACATTGTTTGGAACAGATATAAATCGCGTACTGTTAGCAGCGGTAAGTAAGCCCGGTCAAGGATTTAAAGGAAGTCTTATTCAAGAATATATTCACAATTTTCAGCCTCAATTTACAATATATGTATATATATATATATATATATATATATATATATATATATATATATATATATATATATATATATATATATATATATATATATATGCAAAGTATGATTAGTTTTAAAGTTTTATAGACAGCTTTGCTCAAAAGGAGGCCTTCTTCATATGTATCAAGGATGCAGTGCTAACCAAAAAGGGAAACCCAAGCCAATTTGAGCTCCAACGGGACAAAGTTTCACTGTGTAGTGTAACTGTATTATCAGGCACTATACTGCTCTGTAGTAATGTTACCAAATTTTCTACTCTCAGTTGTATTTTCAGCCTCAATTTTTTGCAAAAAGATAGCATAATCTTAATAGGCCCCGACATAATTAATCCAATTACACCTGATATATTTTTTTCCAATCTACAAATCTGTTTATACTAGTACAACTCTTATAACGAACTGAGCAAGAACACTACATGACAGCAATGCCATTAATTTGAAACAGCTGTTCCCGGTCTAATAAATTGAGCAGTGATACTTTAAGTGGCTCAGTAAGCATATCGGTACAGGACAATTACAATAGAATAAGCGAAATATATGTAAAATCATCAAAGTTTATATTGATGTATTTGTATCTTTTCTTTCCTAGTAGCAATTACCCTATTCTGCAGTCCGAACTCTTTACTCTCCATAAGCTAACCTGTCACTGTGGAACCTATATACATATGCAAGTACTACTGTCCATAGTGCGCATTGTCTCCTCTAGAATTTTGACACAAGCTGTATGAACAAAAAAAAAATGAAGTGTCTTCAAAGGGTAACTACTCAGAACATATTTCGGAGCCTATACCCGTAAATGTGTCCCTGAGTAGTGGCTCCTCGTCAAAGCTAAATATTCAGCAAAGACAACCCACATAATAATGAATAGATATGGACGTGGCAAATGATGATTTAGCTAAATGCGTGAAGTTTTGCCTTTAAATGCAGAGCTTCATTATGAATGAGGAAAAGCTCTCTACCAAAATATAATCACGAAATTTGTATAGAACAAGTTCAGATATACACAACGTGACTTATCTTTGAACCAGTATGAGCCCTTACTAGCTGGATAGCTTTTCTTAGTGAATTCACAGCCAAACATTACGACCAGTTATTGCTTTTCAAACTGTATTACCAAAATAGATCATTTGTAAACCAGCCTGGAGTGCCCCTATATAATCCAAATCAAAGGAGAGATAATGTCATGGCATTTATTCATTTATCTATGATGAATGGTTCTTTTCATTCAATTTTTCAAAACTACACCTTCATCCGAAACACTGTCAGATTTCGCGTCATCCATCCCAAGGACAACCACTGAATCTTCTGCAACAAAATCGGATAAAGACGCACGGACTTGTACACTTCGACATTACGACATATCTGGGGAAACTAGTAGATTTACCTCTTCTCACCCCTCCCACCGGGAGTCGTTGGGTGACACGACTGCCTTCATAACATCGTCATCACAATTGAGGATGAAATGTGGTGAGGAAAGTTAGAGAGTATAGATAAACCTTGCAATAATAGCATAGTGTCACACAATTTGAATATAAGCATATATATATATATATATATATATATATATATATATATATATATATATATATATATATATATATATATATATATATACATAGTGCATTGTACGTTACAAACAGGTATACCCTTGTCATTTTGAACACTGTTCTGTTATTGGTTGAGCATGTAAAGCACCTACCTATGTTAATTGTGTTTCACTACACATATCAGGTGATTAAGCGTAAACCAAGACACAGCCTAGGCAACTTTGTGCAAAAACCTATGGTCAGGTTGAAACATATAAGAAATCAGCAAATCATAGGTCGTCATCTATTAAAAACTTTAAGTGAAAAATCTAAAGTGACCTTTATGGCAGTATCTGCCTGTGTTTCTAACAAATGAAGCAAATGGATCATTGGTTTGTTTACATACAAATGTATATACTATATTACCTTAGAATTTGGATGTAGTACATGTGTAGGGGAATTATTTGTTCACCAAAGTTTTATCGTGCAACTAGGTGCATGATAGTCATATATATATATATATATATATATATATATATATATATATATATATATATATATATATATATATATATATATATATTCTAGATTCTAATAAGAAAAAATTAGATCAAATGTTTTGCAGCATTCCTTTCAAACACAAAATCATTGACTCACTAAACATTCAGTCCCTTTTCAAATTGAAATTTGTTCGTAACATGATTCCCAAGGAATGCAAAATAAAAGATCCCCCCCCATCATTTCCTATAAATATGGCAACAATATTGGACAAAGTATCATGAATTACAAAAAATTTCTGGCTTCAATTACCCTTGAGGATATCGCAGCAAATCAAAATTGTGACTGTATGTCTAATAGTAAATATTCTAATTTTGTTGATGCACACCACAAACATGTATTTACAGGTAACTTGGATATAATACAAAATTCAGGTTTAAAAGAAATAATGAAAAAAGGTACAAAATTTCGGATATGTCCCAAGTTGAATATTGACAGTATTTTTCAGGATACATGTGATGCACTCGACTCCTACCGTATGAAATGGGCAAAGAAAGAAAAAATGGAATTTCAGAAATTTGAAGGGTGGTTATCAAACTTGAAAAGAGTCTTTAGAAATAGAATTTATCGTTACAAATCCCACATTAAGAATTTCAATACGGTTAATCTAAAACAGCCTAAAGTTTCTAAAACAGTCAAAGAACTACAAGATAGATTTGTAGTCACTAACATAGATAAGGCAGGTAACAATTTTGGGATCATCTGCAAAAAATATTATCTGGATGTTTTGAAAAAGGAACTTGGTATAAACAATATTTCAGACATAAGAGGAAATGACGTTTATAAATTACACAAACAATCCATTGACAATTTGATTGATGCACATAAAGATGAGATGAAAAGGAATTTTAATGTCAAAATTTCTGAAGAGGACTCCTCTATTCCACTTTTGTTCTGGATACCCAAATTACATAAAAACCCTTTTAAATTTAGATTCATAGCTGGTGCTTCAAAATGTACTACAAAGCAATTATCAAAAGAAGTAACATTGTGTTTGACTGCAATTAGGAATCATTTTCGTAAATACTGTAATGCAATTTCTAGAAACTGCGAAATAAATTGTTTTTGGAGTATTAACAATTCTTCCGAGTTTGTATCTAAAATCAAAGATGTAAAGGCAAAAAATATCAAATGTTTTGATTTTTCTACACTGTACACAAATCTACCCATAGATGAAGTCAAAAGTTCACTTTCAGAATTAATTAGCAAAATGTTTAAACGTAATGGTAAACCATACATAAATATTAATTCATATACAAAGAAAGCATACTGGTCACACAATAAATATTCAAAAAGTAACGTTAAATCTTACACTGTTGAAACTTTGATAGATGCTATAAAATTTCTCTTGGATAATACTTTTGTTCAATGCGGACCACTGGTTTTTCAACAAATAAAAGGCATTCCAATGGGTAGCAACTGCTCCCCTTTACTGGCAGATTTATATTTAACCTGGCTTGAATTTAAGTATATGAATAAATTGATGAAAAAGGACTTTCAAATGGCTACAAAATTATCAAACAACACAAGATATATTGATGACATTGCTTGTGTAAATGTACAAAATTTCAATGAAATTGCTAAAGAAATTTACCCAAAAGATATCCCTTTGGAGGGTAACAATTCAGATGGTTTCAGAGATGTATTTTTGGACTTGGATATTCAGGTCACTAATGACAGGTTTTGTATTAAAGTCAATCACAAAATAGATGAGTTTAACTTTGAAGTAGTTAATTATCCTTTCCCGGACAGTAATATTTCCGATACTATTGGATATAATACATTTTTGTCACAAATTTTGAGATTTGGTCGTATTTGTTCTAAATTCCTGGACTTTGCATCAAGAACCAAATTTATTTACAATAAACTTGAGTCAAGAGGATTCAAAGGTGTACTTTTGATCAAATATTTCTACAAATTTTGCTGTAAATATCCCGAGATGGTTAGAAAGTTTGGCTTCAATAATTTTAGAGATTTTAGACTTGCCTGTTTTGCTACTTAATTTCATCTTTTGACACCATTATGTTTAAACGTTCATCTTTCGGACATTTTAGGCTAGCTTGTTTTCTGTTAGGTAAACCCCCAGGGGCTACAGGTAGCAAGAAGCGGCCTACGACAGTTACAAGCTTGCCTAATTGTACTTGATATCTGGTTAATATTTTCATTGCATTCTTTTGACATAAATACAAAAGACTTCCATTCTTTTCTGACTTGCCCTATAATTCTACTGTTAACATCCAAAGATTATTAGAAAGTCTGGCTGCAATAATCTACAGTTTTTAGACTTGTCTGTTTTGCTACTTAACTTTATCTTTTGGCATCTTTCTGTTTTAATATTCACTATCAGACATTTTAGGCTTACATGTTTTCTGTTAGGTAAACCCCCAGGGGCTACAGGTAGCAAGAACCGGCCTACGACAGTTGCATGTTTGCCTAATTGTACTTAAAATCCTGTTAAGAAAAATTGTTTTGATAGCATGTTTTTGGCATAAATGCTAATGACTTCCATTCTTTTCTGACATGCGTAAATGCACATTTACTCACTATTAAAAAATTACTCAAAATTGACAGTATTTTCTCAAGTGTCACAAACCTGACACATTAAGTTGACACATTGACTCAGGGTTGGCAGTTAAATAGAGCTTAATTGTTTGAGGAGTAGGTGTCATCATGGAGTTTGTTTTACATCTCTGGTACAGGATGTACATTGTTGCAGTCCTTGTTAGGATTTTCCTTGGTTTGTACAGGTGGTCTACCTGCAACTGTTTATTTTACAATCACTGGGACTGAATATAATGCCCCAGCTTGTTTCCACTTCAGTTAAACATTGGCGGATGGTTTAACTAGGAAAAGCTGTCCAGCTAGAAAGGGTACATTTTGGTTCAGGGGTAAGTCAAATTGTTCTTATCTGAACCTGTACTATGAAAATTTGGTAATTATGGTTTGTTTGACAGGTATTCTTCTTTGATATGAAGCTCTGCATTTACAAGCAAAACTTCACATATTTAGCTAATTCATCAATTGCCACGTTCATATTTATTCATTATTATGTGGGTTGTCTTTGCTAAATATTTAGCTTAGGCAAGGAGCCGCTACTCAGAGAGACGTGTACGGGTAAAAGGCTCCGAAACATGTTGAGTAGTTACCCGCTGAAGACCCTTTAATTTATTTGGGCTGATACAGCCTATGTCAAAATTTTACAGAGGAACGTGTGCAATATAGACAATAGTAATTCCATATATATACAGGTTAGACAGGGACAGGTTAGCTTATGGAGAGTAAAGAGTTCGAACTGCGTAATAGGATATTGACTACTAGGAAGTGGTTCTGGGCAAAAAGACACAAATACAAATATATATATATATATATATATATATATATATATATATATATATATATATATATACATAAATATACATATATATGTCTGTGTGTGCGTATGTGGAGAGACAGACAGACAGAGAGACAGACAGACAGAGAGAGAGACAGCTAAAGTGAAATTATGCATATATTTTTCATATATATGACCTGAAGTAGAACTCGCCAAAACATCATTATATTATTTAAATATCCTGTTTCACTGTAAAAACAGTTGTAAATATGGAACGATATATATATATATATATATATATATATATATATATATATATATATATATATATATATATATATATATATATATATATACATGTATATGTATAAAAGTATATATATATATATACATGTATATATAAAAGTATATATATATATATATATATATATATTACATGCTATGTGTATGTTGGCAGTGAGGTTAGCAGAAGTCCAATTTTTGGACCAGCTGATGGTCAGCTGAACTTACAGCAAAGTGCTATGAGCAGAACTATAGATTTTTCGAAATCAGCTGAACTTACAGCAAAGTGCTATGAGCAGAACTATAGATTTATCGAATAAACAGTAGTTCAATATCAAGTGAGCTCCCAAAAAGTAGACCCATGTCTTCTTTTTTTCTTTCTTTTTTTTATGAAGCCAGACTTAAACAGTTTGTGAGTGACAGTGACCTCATTCGGCAGGTCACGGAACCACTTGTAATTTGCTGTTCACTTGACAACTTCAGAACTTCGATGGTGACCTTGATTGTCCTTTTTTAAAACAGTACCAACAGGAATTCTACTGCTCACGTGTAATGATTACTGAGGTCAGCTGAGCTCAGGCTACTCACACAGACTTTTCCTTTTTTTTTAATTTATAGTTGGCATTTACTCCCCAGTGTGGATGGGCTTGAGTATTTTCCTTTTTGCCGTTGTGATAGTTCTCATTGTGATTATTGCGGTCCAGGTCAAGAGTCAAAGGTAAATATATTGTACAATAAACACCGTGGGTGCTGCAAGCTCATCCTTTTCAATTTACAATAAACGCAAATTCATGACTTTGAATTGAAGGAACACTAGGACTGTGCTCAACTTTTTATGTATTCCCTTACATTACAAGAACACATTGATTATATTTGTCCAACTTATTGTTCTGTGTTTTAATTACTTATTTTTAAACAATATATGTATTCCCAGAAAAATTCACACGCATGTATATATTGGTGGGTTGTCCTGACCTTTTATACACAGACTCCTTACTTTGTTATGGTGTAATGACAAAGGATTTCATATGACACTATTATTATTTCTCATGATTTGGACGCATAATGTACAGCAACTGAACTTATATAAGCTAAACAGAATTTCTTATGTATTTTCTCAAAAAAGTTACAAATCATTTATTTCTCCTTCGGAGGATTTAAGGTTGATTTGATGCTGGACTGATTTGTGTGATAAAAAATGTAAACGGCGAGACCCATCAAACATGGCAATTGTAGTATAGGCCTTTCTAGTTTTCACATTTAATGCAATATTATGGCTTGTGTTTATAAAGTGAATGTCTTGGGCAAAATTTACCATGAAAAACTTATTTTTCAGAAGGTCTGAAAAAACTACATCTTCTGTGGCGACACATAAAGAGTGTTTTAATAACGAAATACAAAATGCACACAGGACGTTTTCTGTTGATTATGAGGATGTACATCATAGTGTCACCGTAGCAGCCCAATTGGATGGAGGGAACGAAAGCAGGGAGAACGGATCTGATATGAGCAACACTTTGAACTTCACTCCCAGAATAGACCCCAAGCTGACCACTCCATCCAGTCACTTGTACAAAAATGTTGCGATATCGTATGGAATCGATACCAGAGACAAAGAGGACACCAACCAATACGAACCCTTAACACACAGAGATCCCATGGGCCCGGAGGAAGTCACAAACATGTATAGCTCCCTGTCATTGGCAAATGAAGCCAAGTAACTGTAACAAATATTGGTTGGGTAAATGACATGTAGGAGTATAATTTTGATAGTAGGTGATAATGCTTCAAAATTAACGGTTATGTACAGAATAACCAAACAAACTGATATTTTAAATGATACTCCTTTCGAATATCAACACACCATAAAACGACTATTCAGGTAAAAATATATTAACATAAATGAAGTGCTGATCTACCATATGACTTTGGACTAGACCTTTTGTTTTCCATTGTTCAAATTAGCAAGCACACTTCAAGTGGCAACTGGCAGTAGTAATTTAAGGACAAAACATATGTCCACAGCTGGTAATAACACAATCAGTGTCTCGTTCCGTGCATTTTACACAGCCCCTGGTTGGTACAGATCAACTTTCAACTGGTAAAATAACACATTTTTCATTATAGGTAACATAATACTTCCACATATGAAGAAGGGGTAATAGGCATTTCACCAGCGTCAAGTTCACTTCTTTAGTTGGTCAGCTATAGATTTAATAGTACAGAAAAACATATTCATAAATTCAAACCCAACAATGACAGCAAAAACAGATATACCAAAGCATTCACAGTCATCTTCAAATGTCAATGTGAAGAAACAAATTTCACTCCTGACTTGAGACAGGCAGTCACCCATAAAGGGTAACTGGTAGGTTTTAAACCAGTCCTCTCAACCAAATGTTCTCCATAAAAAAGGACATTCATTTTCTCATTGTGCATTATTTCTTGTAGCTTGTCATCTTTTGTATATATTTTCTCTTGCTTTTCCATAATATTCCTTGAAAAATGCTATAGCTGTCCTCAGATGCCTGAGGCTTCATTCTAGAGGTGTGGGGCCTTTCTCTGTACTTTTATTACTTGCATTATCAATAGAATCATCCTGACTGGCCTTATCATCCGAAAGGGACTGGAGCATCTGTTCTTTTTTTTCTCTGAGTTTCACCTGGTGTTTCTGTGCAATCTCCTATTAACACAGGGTTAATTGATGGGTCATTCCCAAGTATTACAGCCATTTATTTTGCAGAATCAAATTTCTGCGTCCCTGGACCTTAAAAAACATAGTAGCAAAATTCTATAATTGAGACACGTCGACTTGTTTCTTCAGGTGTCATCCCAATTTTTCACCTCATAGGACGAGCTATAAACGTTATCTTCTGGTTTTGTAGGATACATGTACTGGGAACATGGCATGGGAATATACTCAGGACATGTTTGTGGAGTCTGTGTCACTGTTTAATGATGGCTGGCGGTCTCCTAGATATGTGGTTATAAATCGCAGGTCTATTTATATGCAAGTGCCACTGTCCATGGACCATATCTGCAAATATCTAACTACCCAAAATAAGAATATATATATATAAATGTTGGAGAAGAACAATAATAACTGATGTTTTTGTATGGATTATTATTGAAAACTGGTCGCGATCAGTCAGAATGGCTTCTTTTTTTCTAAATATTCATTTGATTGTGTAATTACTACCCGCAAAAATCAGAATGATTGTATTTAATTCCAAATTGTTGGCAGCTAGGTTTGAGGATAAACAATGCCACAAGTTTTCATATCAGTTACTGACTAACCTCTCATACTTCGTTAAAGGTTAAAAGAGCACAGTATGATTGCCTCCCCCGCTTTATAACTTGAATCAAATGCATGTATTAGTAACACGGGAGAAGATGTAAGTCGTTGGCAATGACAAAAACAACCTAAAATAGTTATCAGCGAGACCAGAACTAATAGTGTACCCATGACTCCCTAGTTTCATCCTTGTAAGATCTGCAAATCTCATCGGCGTCTTCCATTGTCCATTTACTTGTTCAGGACTTAATGCGTACCCATACTTTGGTACAGTTTTGCTTTTGTGGGCTCAGACTGCCTCCTGTCGCAATAAGCAATTGTTTTCTTGTTCTTTTATCTGCTTATACTGGTCCAGTGACAGAAGCTTTGCAGGCCTTGTCCACTTTGTCTCTCGTACCTCGGTGTTATTATTATTATCAGGACCTGAGAAAAAAAGGGTTAAACTGTTATTTTATTCTCTTATACTGTCTTTTTTTAAGAATTTTGCCGAATTTCTATGGTAGGGTGAGGGTATGTGAGGGATGTATATTTACACAATGGAAAGATGCTTTCCTAGACTGAGCTATATACATTATCTCTTATTTTTGTAAAAGCATATATATTTCCAACCCCAGTTCAATCAATTTTATATATTCTGTGTGATGTGTAAGATATACCAATATAGTCGTTATAGTTGGATTCATATCTGTTTAAGGATTTCTTGTATTATAACACACACCTGCAAAACTTGGTGTTACGCGGTGTTGCCATGGAAATCACCTGTAAGGGACTATATTTTAAATGTTTTGCGGAACAATAAAATTGTATGCTCGCATAAAGACAAAAATTCTTTAAAATTGATAACATATTATTTTCTTTGAATTATATTCATGTATGATTCCCGACAAATTTGATCAAAGATATGTGGACACAGACTGGTTGGTACATATGTATGAATCCACGCATATGTGAACAACGACTGTAAAGTGTTCAATTATACTAACCATAGTGTGGGGAGGGGTGGGAGATTTGGAAAAATAAATAATACCAAGGGAAAATTGAAATTACCATTTCTTTACCCAATATTGTACAAGATTCATTTTTAGATGGCCTGCGTGTTAAAGTCAGATTTTTGTATCAATTTGTTTTCCTTGCTCTCTGCAGAGCATCCTCTGGGTTACATGTAAAGCAGGGCAAAAAATAAAAATAATAAAATGGTAAACAATGAGCTTAATAATACATGGCAAAAACCATTTTAGAAAAGTCTATTTGGTCATGTGTTGTATTTGCTCCCTGCCTGCATAGTTTACAGCTTTTGACCAGAAACAAAAAGTTAGTTATACATAGAGGCTTCATGTTTCCTGTGTGAAACTACTTGAATATTGGGGAAAAAAAACAATTTATTTATAATTTACAAAAATATCTATCTACTAATATGGATGGAAGGGAAACCAAACGTTTTATGATATTTAAGTTAAAGTCGTAAGAAATAATGCCAATTTTTCTGCTACAATACTGTAATTTTTCTCACTTCGGCTTTCATTCTGCAGCACACAACCCTGTGCATTGAATGCTACTTTTTCTATAAAGTGCTACTGAACTGATCACATGGAGCATGGTTTGTACTTCTGCTGTGACATTATATTTTAATTGTAACAATAATATTCATCTAAGTGTCCCATATTCCATGTAAGAAAGTCAACCATGACCAGAAAACTTTTTGATGAAGAAACATCTAAAGCTATTGCTTCCATTCCATATCCAAACAAATGCAAAAAAAAGTGTATTTTTTTCCAATTTTAATCCGTTCTTTTTGTTTGCTTACCTTATCTAACTACCAACCAAACAATACGACCTGAAAGTCAACTGACCAGGCACGTCTTCTTTATTTGCTTTATCTATTGGGACAAGTATTAATTCAGAGCTGTGCGAGACTTAGCCAGTCCTGCTCCGAAATTATGGCCAAAATAACTGTCGGTCAAGCAGCAAATCATTTACGTCAGCCGACTAAGTCTGGAAATTTGTATTTGACAGAGAAATTGGTCTTTTTACTAAAACTTAATATACATTACCCTCTCCTTATAGATCCTATGACTAATAATCCCTCATTAATTCTTGAGCTTGTCCAATGTGATAAATCTATCAGCAGAAAAACTGGCAGATTCCGTTATTCCAACGAGCAGTTTGCCAGAAAGGATTTATTATATTCAGCACATGGAGAGAAGAATCTCATCTCCTTAATTGTCTCAGGGTATTTGTGATTACAAAAACGGACATCGGTGAGCCCTGATTGCATTTTTTTTTTAATTATGGTTGAAGTATGTTCCCGGCCATGCATCAACAACCACGTGATTTGTTATGCCTCTATGCAGGTGAGACACGTTTTGCGACTCTTTCAAAGTTAAATGTAGGACGTAATGCGTTTTTTCCATATATTTCTCTGCACAGCAGTGCTCAGCAAGGGCAATATAAGAAGTAATGTATAGTATCCCCACGCGTGTGTAGGCTGGGGCAGCTTACGCCGGGTATGATATTGAAGTTATGAAGGTGGGCAGGTAATGTCCAACAACCAAAGCATAGCTGGGTGTGGCATATATTAGGGAAACGTTTCCAGGAAGAAAATATGAGGGCATTTTATCAACAGGCATGAGTGATGATTTAAGTTTAGATTTAAACTCAGGCAAGGATGTGGAGTCGCAGACGTCACGGGGGAGGGTATTCCATAATCGGATAGATGAAGGCAGAAAAGACCCTCCATAACGTCTAGTGATGAATTTGATTTGGCGTAGGTTAGCTCGACTTCTTGGGAGGCGTCCGGTAGTGAATGCAACATCACGGGGTACAAGGTTGTGCAGATAAGCGGGTGTCAATTTGTTATACATTTTGTAAAACAAAACAAAAATTAAATATTTCCGACAGTTTGCAAGAGTGTGCTACCCAAGCTATTTTAATAGAAGAGCATGAGGAATGTGTCGAAGGGCTCCAAGACATATGCTGGCTGCCTGATACTGTACAGTGTAAAGAGATTAAGACAGTTGTTGAGAACAGTCATCAAACAGGACACATCCGTATTCGAGAATTGGCGTATCATCGTTGTGTGCAGCCTAGATAGACTAGAGAAACAGATTTGATGGCATAAAAGCCATTCGCCAAAGTTTACCCAGCAGTGGAGCAGAGTAAGATTAGCAGAGTAAGATTAGTATTGAGACTTCCTGCTGAAGCGTTAGAATCATGAACGATTTCCAAAATACTAGTACCGTCTACAAACAGCCTTATATCGCATGTTATATTGTCGGTAAAATCATTAATATACACATGAAAGAGCGTTGGCCACCCACGGTAACTCGCTGGAGACGCTTAGACAAATAACTTACTATGAAACATAAGACTGGCTCATCGAAAACATATTGCTTCAATTAAAATAAGATACCGGGGTGTCATACCCGATCGAAAGCTTTAGAAATATCAACTGCTTTTTTGCCCATCTCGAGACCATTATATATAATCTGAGGAATGCTAGCTAGGTGGTTGATGGTGGAGTCGTTCTTTTTGAAGCGGTAAGTATATTATTTGAAGTGAGATATTCAAAAAAAATATTGTAGACTACGCGCTCAAGAGCTTTGGAAACATTACATAGAAGTGATGTGGGTCGGTAGTTTTCCTTAAGTTGTTTGTTGCTTTTCTTAAAGACAGGGAAGACATTTGATATTTTTCTATGAATCTAAAAAAAAATTAGATAAGCAATGGTTGAAACATATCGTCAAAGAGGAGGCGATAGAAGGAGCACAAGTTTTTAATATGGTATTACATATGACGTCGGGCCCACAGGCAGAACTTGTTTTGAGAGACCCTAAAATCTTGTCTACTTAATGGGCACTAGTTTCTAGCATATGTAGGCGGGACGCAGTTCGATAGGTGAAATAGGGGAGTGGTGTGGGGTTGATATCAAGAGGAATTTTTGACTGATCAGCGAAGTAAGCATTGACAATTTCGCATTTTTCAACACAGTTTGAGGCGGGTTTACCCTGATCGACAAGGGTAGGGATATTTTGGCACAGTTTACAGCCCAAGACTGATTTACGGAGACTCCACCATTTTTTTAGGGCTGGTGTCTCTGGAGTTAAGTTTGGAGCGAATATTGTCAAAGTATTTACGAATAGAGTTTTTAATGGAGTTGGCGGTAAAATTACACAGTCTTTTATGAAGTTGGTATAAACGCTAAATTCTAAGTACTGTAGGAACAGTATGGGGTTGAGGTCTACGAGTGTTCCAAACTCGGTTTCGCTTTTTCATTTTTTTTATTTCACAAATTATACAAGGCTTATCTTTAGGTCTGATGGTCACTTCACGAAACGGAATAAATTGTTTTGCAAGTAGCAAGGAAGAGATCAGACCAGCAGGAGACAGATTCATTAAGGGAATCAGGACTGCAAGACCAGTGTACAAGGGGGCATTGTACAGAGTGTTATTCAAGTCATTAAAGTAAGTCCTCTTGTAGTCCCAGACCAGTCGTTTAAAAGGGTGATCTTTAAAGTGAGTCATAGAGAAAGAACAGAAGACACCAGGATGGTCAGTGGTAAAGATAGGAGATAGTACACCAGAATTTAAAACATATCCTGGCTAATCGGTAATCATGAGATCCAGTAGATTTTGTAAGTACGCAGATACACGTGTGGGCTAAGATAGTAAATGATGAAGGCTGGGTTTTTTTGTTTTTTGTTTTTTTTTTGTTAGGAGGTCGAAGAGGCGTTGACCAAGTTCACTGTCAGTGTGAGCAGAGTCCCATTGCTGACAGCGGTCATGCAATATCCCGTGATCAGTTGAATTTAAGGGTTTAACTCGATGGCAGCAGAAATAGAATGAGATAAGTCATCCAAAAAGATGTCCTTATCAGCAGCTGATTGCCCTGGTGGGCGATAATATACACCTGTAAGTAATTTGTCTATATTTGTTGTTATTTCGGCCCAGATGCATTCGCTACCAGTTGCCTCCAGATCAGTACATCGTCCACAAGGTAGATTGGTTTGAACATAGAGAGGAACCACTCCCCTGTGACTAATTTGGCGACCCTATTGTGATGGTAATTGGAATCCGTTAATGGACAATAGCTCGTTAGGACAGGATTTATCGAGCCAAGTTTCAGAAAGAGTAATGATATCAAATTTTTCGGAATCGGCTTATAAACTTTTACCTTCACTTTTCAGACTTCGAACATTTGCGTGGCATACCAAAATTTTATTAATAATTTGAGCATCAGGAGGACTTAGGTTAGGGTGAATGTTTGTGGAAAATCTATACGATACCAAAACTGCCACATGGCTTACACTAACATCACACTCACAAAACAATATCATAGATAAATCAAGGAGATAGGCGAATGACAGTATCATTTCGTCATACCATCTGAGGGCAATTATGCGAAAAAGTGCGTGTTACTTTCTCCCAAAAAAATGTTACTTTTTCCCAAAGTTAAGCGTTACTCAGAGTGGTCATAACAAAGTATAAATTTGATCCCTAAACTTGTACGTTTTTTTTTGTCAAATGTGAGATATCACTTTTCTATTGTTAGTCGATTGATTCTAAATATTTTTGATATGCATATTATAATAAAGATCATCTACAATTTTAAAATTGGAAGTAATTAAACTATTTGCTCAGATTAAACTGGAATTAGTGACAATAAGGTAATTACTTTTCAACGTTCTATATTGCACAACTTGGTCTTTTTTTGTCAAACTGTGAAATATCACTTTTCTATTGTTAGTCAATTGATGGTAAATATTTTTGATATATTAATTATAAAAGATAAGCTATCAGTTAAAAATTTAGAGCAGTTAAACTACTCGCCCAGTCAAGAATTTACAGTAATTAAACTATTTGCCCCAGATTAAATTTGAATTAGGGACAATAATGTAATTACTTTTCAATGTGCTATATTGCACTACTTGGTCCATTTTTTGTCAAACTGTGAGATACCACTTTTCCATTGTTAGTCGGTTGATTGTAAATATTTTTGATATATCAATTATGATAGAGATCATTTATGACTTCAGAGTTCAGAGTAGTTAAACTATTTGCCCCCGATATCATAGGGTGTGTCTTTCCTATAGCAGGATTAGAAGACCAATAAATGTATTGCCCCCATGCCAACCTGTGTATGTGGAGTGACTTTTCCTGTGTCAGTGAAGTGTTAAATGTGGTGATGTCTCGGGTGATATTTTGTTCACAAGCAAAACAACATTTCACACTGTAGCCTTTTATAAACTATAACCTTAGAAATTCGGTCAAGATCACAAGACCCAATCAGCTCAAGAAATGACCCAAATAATAATAGTAATACAATATTAAGGTACATATGAACAAAGGCTAAGGAGATATCTTGTTCTTGTGATGTAGGGCAGATAGATAGAGAGAGACACACACACTCACTCACACACAGAGGCATAGACACAGATAGAGAAACAAGCCAAAAACAGCTACAAAAATGATTTCCCGTGAGAAATTGGCTTGTTTGCAATTCTAGGCCAACTGGTTAAAAAGTTGTGATTGCTTGGGGCACCAACTGCCATCTTGGTAGCGATATTGAGTTTCTCAGAATTGTCAAGCATGTCAAGGATATCCACTTGATATCTGCCTGATTTTGAGGAAAAAAGACGTGACAATGAAAAGCAAAAGTATTTTGATCATTCATATTCATTAAACATATATCTTTGTGTAATAGAATTTGCATCAGCATCCCATGGAAACCATTTTTAATTTGTGCAAAATGTAAACTTTGCACCCATTGATTTTTTAGCCTTTTTAAATAAGCTACATGTGGGCATGTTAATAACAAAAGATTACTGTTGCAATTTGAGGTTGGTTATCACATATATGGTTTGGACTAAACAAGTGTGATAGGCCTAACAGGTCTCTTTTTATTTTTGGCAGAAGAAATGAAATTTGTGTTTTGGGTGTTTAGGCCTATACATGTTGGAAAAAGAACTAGTGTCTGCAGTTAATGATGAATATTACTAAGGTTGAGAGAACCGGTTTAAAACCACCAGTTGCCTTTTATGGGTGACTGCCTGTGTCAAGTCAGTGGTGAAATTTGTTTCTTCACATTGGTATTGGAAAAGAAATGTTGATGCTTTGGCAAGTCTGAAATCTCTTTGCTGTCATTGTTGGGCTTGGAATTAATGAATATGGATCATGTGTTTCTGTACCATTTAAGTTAATCCTAATCCCTGGTGATCCGTCGTGTGACCCGTTTTGCCTATAAAGAATCTGGACAAAATGGGTGAAGATCACAAGCGTACTCAGGGGTTTCTGTGTTGCCCAGTACACCCCCTCCAAAAAAGCATACATGTTTAGTATACATTCAATTTCCCCACACTATTTTTTAAAGAAGGAAAAAGAGAAAAAAAAATTAACTAGGTTGGCTGCTCTAACTCTGTATACTATGGTGTGATATAGGCATGCAGATGCCAGTCCATCCATTCTTATACCAAACTAAAAACTGTGAACCAATTGTAAGATTAAAGCCTCTTTTCCCTCTATGCTGGGGGTTCAATAAAATTATCAAATGAAGGCTTTTGATGAGGTTATATTACATAAGAGATCACTGTTTTTTCGCCAAGCATCAAGAGTATTTGTCATATAGGCACCTCTTTTCTGTTTTCAAAGATATTATTTAGCCATCAGATTTGATGAATATGATCAAAAGAGAGTATCAATGCACAAACGAATAGGATAAACAGAACACAATTTGAGTTTTAGTTGTTGAAATGATAATTAGATTTGTACTAATGTCACTCATTAACGGTTGTTCCATTTACCTTTTGTTTATTTGCTTATATTTATACTTGCATGTTTAGATTTTGTTATCGGCCACTGTCTAACTCCTATGTATGGATAACAATAATAATAATAATAATAATAATAATAATAATAATAATAATAATAGTAATAGTAATAATAATAATAATAATAATAATAATAATAATAATAATAATAATAATAATAATAATAATAATATTTGTGCCATCAGTATTATCTTCTTCACCTGTTGAGGAATGTATTTAATTCTTCACTTGTGGTGGATTGTGGGAATTGCTTTCCGATTCAGAAAGGCGACAACGGTGCATTGGTGTACAAAATCAAAGGGCCACACGCATTATTATGTGACTCGCTCGCAAAGGCGGACCTACTTTCAATGGCCAGGACGTGAATGTTCAATGCAAAAAATGTCTGCAGCTGGTGATGAACGGTCAGGATGATCTGCATGGGAAAAAGCAAGATAAAACAATGTCCGGAATAAGCACAGGTAAGTGTAAAACGGTTCTGTGTGGACCTGACGCCCCTGATACAGGTTGTGGCCAACAGAATATTTTAGAAAATATGAGTTCACTGTTGGTACACACTCATCAAGTATTGCTGATACACGATGAAATTGCTAAACTTCGGTATGTGTTCTTTCTGTCACCTGCATATAAGTTGGTTCCCAGGGCAAGATATGATAACAGTAGAAACAATCCCAAAGTCTGAATACTTACAGTATACATATATGAAGGCGCTTCAATTTATGTGCTTGCTTAGGTATCGAACGAAAATTAGTGAATAAATACAAGCCAGCTAGCAATACATGGCAGGTAATAACTTAACACATCATGATCACGCCCCATATACTTTTGCTTGATATCTAATTGGCAGAGTGTGATTTTACTGAAATTCGCCGTTCTGTCACCAAGAAATTAAATATAAGAGCTGTCGCATGAAAATGGTGCAGTGCCTCTGTTCTGTCCTGTACCATAGTCAAGTAACCTGTACGAGCAGGGCAGCTGAATTGGAAAGCAGTTCTCTTTCCATATGACGTTAACAGTTTTGCAGGCAAGTTTATGCAAGCTAGGTGCGTAATTAAACGACGAGGATTGTCGACGGCGGAATCTATATGAAAGCATCATCCTGTGATAATTTCATTGTGTTGGCCATAGCCCTTTAAATTTAATCTAACTATAAATGTAAAGACATATAAATTATACAATGTTGCAAATTATGTGTATGTAAGTCAAAACATTGGGGTAACTAACAATAATCAAAAATTAAAAAAATATTTACATGTATAGTAGGTTTTGGTTCTGACAGGGACTTGCATGCCTCAATCCACCTCCTTGGTTCCGATAAATACCCCATACATGTAAGTTATGGAATTTATACACATGACTCTTGATATGGGTTAACAAGGCTTCCTGCTGTACCCTTATAATACATTTGCACCTTGAACACACGAGAGTAGTGACCATTAACGAGGCACTGTATATTAGCTTTTAATGACCTCTCATTTGAGCCCCAGCAAAAGAAACACCTACTTACTTTTTTACCTTTAGGGCATGTTTTTAGAAATGTTGAGAGCTTTACATGCAGATCGAAGGGGAGAAGCGGAGCTGTTAACTGGGTTACAACAAGACTGTATATTTCTCCTATTTTAGTTCACATTCTAAATATACAAGTTATATGAACAGTTGCCAGAGAATGGAAGAGTTGTAAAGGTAGGAAATGAGAGGATACCAGCTTTGTTTGTTTGTTTGTTTGTTTGTTTGTTTGTTTTTTTCTCCAGATGAAATTGCTCTTATGGGTAACACGAGAGAGGAATTACAAAATATACACAGAATGTCACGGAACTATGGGCAGAAATGAGGCCTGGAAAACAGTGACAAAAAGATTAAGGTCGTGATAATGGGTCAGAAGCACAGGCGGGTAGAAACATGGATGCATGGTTGAAGAGTTTTAGGTTCGGGGGGGGGGGGGCACGACAAGGTCATTAATATAGGAAAGGTGTATGATCAAGAGTGTTTGGGTGTTAGGATCAAAGCCACATGTCAAGGAATGTTTCGATATTGTGTCGAAAAGATCAGGCAGAAGGCCGATGGAACAATACGAATGATTATTACTAACAGCAGCAAACATCTCAACAGAGTATTCATACAGAGGGTGCTTTGGGACAGGATAGCAGTCCTAGACATATTATGTTGGGTTAAATGCAATGAGTGAGAAAGATCCGCAATGGTCGGAAAGGGCACACAAAGAGATGAGTAAAAGGATACCACGTAGGGGCATCACCATGTGTGGCAGCAGAAGCAGTATTAGGGGGACTTGGCTGGAAGAATGTCCCGGACAGATTAGCAAAGGCAAAGTTCAGCTATTGGGGCAACTCGCAGGAGACAGGAGAGGAAAAGTGGGGCAGGCAGATGTATCTATAGGCAGTTAAAGAATGGACAAAGTGGACGCTAGACATTGACAAGTCAGCGGAAATAGTGACGTGAAGGGGTCTGATGAAGTTGACACAACATGGCAGAAAAATGTTGCCTGTGGCAGGAAAGCAGGAAAGGAGGAATGGAAAAGAGGGATGTTAGAGAAGAGCATATTCGAAGCATAGTAACCATTACAAAAGCCAGTGAAGAGAATGTGTTGGGATGGAAGTGAGGGTTCAAGATAAATATTCCAAGGGAGAGCAGCGAAGTTAACCTTGAGAAGCAGAGTGGAAGAAAGGATGTTTTTTGGCACTATCTTCCATATAATTAATATTCAGCCACATATATTAACAGTTATATATATATATATATATATATATATATATGTATATATATATATATATATATATATATAAATATATATATATATATATATATATATATATGTGTGTGTGTGTGTGTGTGTGTGTGTGTGTGTGTGTGTGTGTGTGTGTGTGTGTGTGTGTGTTCTTTATGGTGTGGTATGCAAATTTGAAAATAAAAGTAGAATGTATGGGCTTTTTTAGAGATTTTGACCACTAGTCCAACTGGTAATGGGGCAAGTACAGCATGTTGATCCTTTTTTCTTTGAACAACAAAAAAATACGAAGGCACAGGGATCTATAATGACTAAGGGTTTTGCACATCAGCAAAATGTTGATAATCATCAGTGCATGTTATAAACCATGAACATTCCCAAGTGACAATGCAACGTAGTCTGTCACCTTTTACACATAGCTGAAGGAAGGAGCTCTTAGTTCTATAATTGTATACAGGGTCCCATCTATGTGAATAGTCTTGTTTAGCTGTCTCATATTGCCGATTCCCTAGGTTTCTTAGGAAAACAGACATTTCGATTAAAAAGTCTCCCTCTTTAGAGGACAGAAAGTTGTAATCATCGTTTTGGTTATTGGAACTTTGGTAGATGGGCACATGTATAGACAGAACGATACGATATTCTTCATAAGGTCACAGTGTATTGTTGTGTACCATAACTGTGATAGCTTGCGAATATGATACAGATGCCACTTACAATTATCCATATTTTCAATTTTGTGCCAGGGGAAATTCTGTTAACTGGATGGATATGAGTTGTGTCTTTCATACTTGTATGCTTATTTTACCTGTTTCATCCCGGTAAGTTTCCAGTTCATTTCATATTAGGATCATCTGTCCATCCTTCGTCCATCAAATGTTTCAACTTCTCTGTAATTTCTGGCCGATTCTCTCCAAATGTCCTGGAGATGTGCATTTGGTATGTCATTACCATGTCGTGCAACAAATTAGACTAGTGACTTTCAATCTTTTTAATGGATTCACACCTTAACTTTAATTTCTTCAGCGCATGACCGTCTGACTTTTTTCCCTTTTTTAATGATTTATATTTCACAGTAATATGATATTGGACATCTCTTGTACAAAAGAATAAATTTCTTCAAAATATATAGGTTAATTTAGTTTGTATACTTACTCTTATCATGATTGTTTATTTAGCAGGGATATTTTCATTAATTACATTGTTTTGTTAACCTGTGTTTTGAAGACAGCCATTGTACCAGTGCACAAATGTAACATTCCCTTACATCAGGTTAACAGTTCTTTCTATGTTAATGGTTACCTTTGAACATGTACATATATATATATATAGAGAGAGAGAGAGAGAGAGACAGAGAGAGAGAGAGAGAGAGAGAGAGAGAGAGAGAGAAGGAAAGTTGAAATTAAGAACATATAAAACAGTACTGTGCACATATAGCAATGTATCTATGGGATTCCCTCAGGTGTTGTTACGTTTGGCCATAAGGAACCTTAAAAGGTCAAATTGCAATCAATGACCAAAAGGTTCAGAAAAACTTTACCCACATTCACTAATTGCAAAAGCAAAGATTCAGCAGGTATCAAAATACCAGCATTCGTGTTCCAGTACCAACGTGAAAAAAATCACTCCTGACATGAGACAGGCAGTCACCCATGAAAAGCATCAGGTAGTTTTATATCGATACTCTCAACCTTTAATATTCTGCATTGACTACAGACTTGAGTGTTTCCAAGACACCTGTTGGTCTCGCCACTTTAATACTTAATTCCGTCACATGTGCAAAAATTAAAAAAGTGACTTTTTGGTTCTTCTGACTTGCCAGTCAGGTGAGTTTACTTGGAATCTATCACCCTGATCCCATTTAAAGTGTGGTGAGGATATAGTTTGAGTGGACGTGTCTGAGGGAGGAACTTCCTGATTTCCAAGGTCACATCTCGAGCATTTGTGTATTTTGTTTTAGCATATAAACTGAAAAAATAAGCTAACAAACACACGTTACAGGATTGTCCGCATATACAAAAACAAGGGTTTACAACGAAGATGAATGATCTTCACAAATTTCAGGTTTTGAAGATCACAGACCATCAATTTTTCATGAAAAACGCCAATATGGAGTTAAGAATCAGTTTTCTGGCTCAATGTTCCCATTCACATATCTGTCTCTGAATAAAAATAATCCACTGTTTTATTGCAATCAAAAAGGTGCAGCAACAGCGACGTCACTGCAAAATCTGTCTTACATGAGGAATTTTTTTTCCATTTTAGTGATCCATGCATACGTTTTATGTGACTCATTTGTATAATTAACATGCATATACACGAAATCGTTTATAATTGCTAAGATGTATATTTATGTTACTTTTCCACAAGTGGGTTCTACATCCAACCTGGCATTTAGAAAAAATTGGCATGTATAAGCAGCAGGAGCATTGGTCCCCCAGCTAAGAAAGCAGTGGATGGTAAACTCATGACCGATTTAAATAACTGTGCACAGACAGAGTCTGGAAGAAAACCTGATGCTTACTGGTATGTCAACCTTGGAAACACATACCGAGAATCGTCGGTATGGATAACAATGAGAAACGACTGCTGTGGTAAGCAATATCTATCTATCTATCTATCTATCTATCTATCTATCTATCTATCTGTCTGTCTGTCTGTCTGTCTGTCTGTCTGTCTGTCTGTCCATCTATCTATCTATCTATCTATCTATCTATATGTCTGTCTGTCTGTCTGTCTCTCTGTCATTTCGTCCGTCCGTCCGTGTATCCACCCATCCTTCGTTGTGTTCTTCACCCATGCATCCACCAATCCATCCATCCGTTATCTCTGTCCTGCTGTACATCCATCTGACATCTGCCTATGCATCTCTGAGATACATTTTGTGTGTTACCAAGGTTCAGTTAATGCCTAATCTACAAAAGCATTACACTACAACAAGTAGAAAGGCTGGGTCATCTTAACTGGACATACGTTTGAACTTGGTTTCCACTGAACGATGATTTAAGATAAAGTGACGTGGGCTGGTTAAGAGAATATTAAAAAAAAAAACCGAAAAGTTATTAACATGATACATAACATGGGGGTACCAATAGATACTAATTAAATACAAGTCACACCTATAACCACAACAACCAGGCGTATGCTCTCAAACAATTGATGTAAGCCACTTCCACTTAGATCTTTATGCCTTGTCATTTTTTTTTCAGAAAGCCTTCTTTGAAGCCCCTATCATATATGTCTCCAAGAACCTGTACTCATCGCCGACACCTTATGTGTATGAAACCACAGAAAAGTGTAGGAAAATCAGGGATATAAGCAGCACTGGATTACAAAGAGGAGTCATAGGCAACTATTGAGTGTGCTTCTCAAAAAGATGGACAATTTGTGTATATTCAGAATCGATGGCCCAATGCTATGGGTCTGTGTGAGGTCCAGGTGTACGGGATGCATGGTGTGATTATAATCAATGATGTGCGGGTTTGTTTGTTTTTTTTGTTTTGTTTTGTTTTGTTTTGTTTTGTTTTGTTTTGTTTTGTTTTGTTTTTTTGTTTTTTGTTTTTTGTTTTTCGTTTTTTGTTTGCAAATACGATCAAATATGTTCCATTGATGGTGTATCTTCCACTTAGTAACAAGATGATGCCACAATTGCAGAGTTCGCAGGTCATAAAGCAGAACAGCTGCATTCAAATCGATTTTTCAAGATTTTGCTGTAAAATGTCGAATGTCAGTACGTTCTTGGGGTTGAATGCCGTTTCCTTGTTTTTTTTTAAATTGTACACGTTGTACAGCCGAAAAATATAAGTCAACGCAAAATGTTCTTGTAGGCACATCACTAACCCAGCAGTGAATAAAATGTGAACATTTTAGTTCTATTAGTTGCACATCTGATTTTTCCTTCGAGAAAGCGTCGGAAAGTGTCAGATTAGGCATTCGGGTATTCAATTTCAATACCTGGCAAGAGACCGGTCGATACACATAGATAAAATACTACAGCGTCGATGCCTGACAGGGAGGCAGTAGAAAAGCTGCATCCATTTGAAATACAAAGCTTTAAAAATTTAGAAAGCATCATACCGACAAAATATGGAATAACTCCAATAAGAAACGCTACATATTGTTCAGTGGCATAATCCAGAAGATGGATTTTTTTTAATCTTTGTTTGTTTGGGGTTTTTTTTTGGGGGGGGGGGTTGTTTGCTTGTTTGTTTTAAAAAAGCTTTTTCAGCTGAAGCTCATTGCGTAAAGGAAAGAATTCTTATTAAGTGATGATTTACAATCAATTTCTCGGGAAACAATCAGAGCTCTAAGCATCGAATCCAGTATTAAATAGGTATTGCACAAACAATACTTGCTACCAATCTCCAAGTCTATTTTATATTTCTAAGGTTGAGCTAAAGAGTATGTACCTAAACATACTCAGCATGTCTCCTTGCGTAGTTTCCGAGGCCTAGTCGTAGGGGTGTTATCCGCAGGGACGACTGACCTTACTAAACATTCATGAACCACATGTTTCAACAAACATAATATGGTGCGCCATTGGGCTAAGTATGTATGTAATCCACCGTATAATGAGTTGATCTGTAACAATACGATATTTATGAAACATTTTCTTCCAAATACAGGTATCAAGTAGAACAAACCTAATTAATATATTAATACAGTGTTCATGGCTTATAGAGATACCATGAGCACTGTTACGAAGTCTTGTTCTTCGTTGAGCAGATATGTTCAACGAAAAAAACAACAACAACAACAACAACAACAACAACAACTAAACGATGAGGGGATTCTTGTTTTAAAACGAGATAAACTAATCATGCATTACCTTGTATTTTATCGGATCATTCTTGCCCATTCGTAAAAACGTGGTATTGGGGATATTTTATGAGCAGGGTATGGTCAATCTACAAAAGTAGGCCTAAACCACTCGAGGTCACTCTTAGCACCCAGTGTTTAAAGTAGTTATTCAATTTATGATCTGTTTCAAGTGTGTTCTTACTTGATAGGTATATATGTATAACCAGGCCTATATGATCCAGAGGTTCCATGTTTGAAATTGTAGACGACCTGATTCTGAGAAGTCTGTGCCTTTAGTAAAGGATAACCTCTCTGCACATTTGCGGTCAAGGCTAAAAATTGCAAAATTTGGCGACCTTACATTTTGCAGCTTCATGCACGTCAGAGAAGACAAACATATATATATATATATATATATATATATATATATATATATATATATATATATATATATATATATATATATATATATATATATATATATATATATATATATATATATATATATATACATTCAAACCCTGGAGACACTACATTAAGACTCCGAAGAGTCACGTAGGCCAAGTAAATAACAGAAGCGAACAAAGCAGGAAGTCAACAGAATGAGAACACTGGCTTCGATACTGGTTCAATTGTTCAAATTGGACTTGTCTGGCAATTCACCAACAGTAGCCCCAGTTTTCTTATTAATCTTAAACAAGCCCGCTTGCCTGTTTTGGGGACTACCATCAAACAGCACATAAATGATAAACTACAGTTTGTAGGGTTTGGTCTGAAAAATGTTGAACGTAAAGTTGTTCAGTGCAAAACATAGCTCAATACTCTCATTAGAGAAAATGTAAAATCAGTGATCCAACAAGAGACCTTTGCTACCGGTAAAAAGGAACAGCTTTGTGTTAAACGAGCTGGAAGAAAGTGACGAAGAGGAAACCAAGCAGACTGTCTTTGAGGTGACTACGAGGCTTGATATTCAGATTTGCAGTTCAATCACTGCAAAAAGCAAAGAAAAAAACACAGCCCGATAAAAACAGACCTATACTAAAAGGATTTACTTGTCATTTAGGATAAACGGACGTTTTATTTTCAAAGAACGAAACTGTGAAGCGAAGGAATGCTGACTGTATGCATTACCGATAATATGTCAAAAGACCACGGCGGAACAGTAATGAAACAATGGAACTGCATGTGGGCGGAATTCATTGTTTGTAAAGGTCGAGTGCCCTTAACAGCGGTAACTAAGCCCAGTCAAGAATTCAAAGGGAGTATTATTCTAGAACACATTCACAATTCTCAGCCTCAATTTACAATTAATACCTGCAAAGTATGATGAGTTTAAAAGTTTTGTTTGTTGAAAAGGAGGCCTTCTTTGTATGTATCAAGGAGGCAGTGCTGACCGAAAAAGGCAACCCAAACCAATTTTAGCTCCAACAGGACAAAGTTTCACCATTTTGCCTAACTGTATTATCAGGCAATGTACTGCACTGTAGTGATGTCAAAAAATTTTATCCGCTCAGTTGTATGTACAGGCTCAAATTGGTGTGAAAAGATAGCATAACCTTAATAGGCTCCGACAAAATGAATCCAATTACACCTGATATAAATATCCAACATACAAATATGTTTGCACCACAACTCTCACATCGAACTTAGCAAGAGCACAATATGATAGCAATACCATTAATTTGAAACAGCTGTTCCCAGTCTACTAAATTGAGCGGTGATACTTAAAGGGCTTGGTATGAATGTTTGGTGCAAGACAATTACAGCAGAATAAGCGTTGTATATGTAAAATCACCAAATTTTAATATTGTTTATCTGTGTTTTTTTGTCCAAAACCACTTCTTAATGGTCTTTGTATTTAATCGAAACTCTTAACATCCATAAGCTAACCTGTCAATGTCTAACCTATATGCATATTCAAGTACTAATAGAGCACATGCTCTTCTTTAGAATTTTGACATAGGCCCAATAAATTAAAGAGTCTTTAGCGGGTAACTACTTAGAACATGTTTCAAAGCCTACAGCCGTAAATGTCTCTCTGTGTAGCGGGTGCTTTTCAAAGCTGAATATTCAGCAAAGACAACCCGGATTTTAATGAATAAATATGACGGTGGCAAATGATGAATTAGGTAAGTACATCCAGTTTTGCTCATATATGCAAAGGTTCATTATGAATGAGGAATACCTGTCAACCAAAACAGAATCAGTAAATTTGTATCATACATGTTCAGAAAAGAACAACCTGACTTTCCCCTGAACCAGTATAAACCCTTTCTAGCTGGATAGCTTTTCTTAGTAAATTCACCTGTGTAGCTTTCACAGCCAAACATTTCGACTGGTAATTGCTTTTGAAAATGTTTGGCCAATATAGATTATCTGCAATGAAGTCTCGAGTAGTACCATATAATCCAAATCAAAAGAAAGGGACTGTCATGGCATTTTGTTCATTTATGTATTATGAATGGTTCTTTCCATACAATTATGTAAAGTTGCAAATTCAACGGTAAAACATTCAGATGTCGCGTCACCCACCGCGAGAACAACCACTAAACATTCTGCAACAAAATCGGAAAAAGACGCACGGATTGGTACACTTCGACATTACGACATATCCGGGGACTACAGTAGATATACCATTCCTCACCTGTCCGTCCGGGAGTCGTTGGGTGAAACGACTGCCTACACAACACCATCATCACAACTGTGGATGAAATATGGCGAGGAAATTTTGTTCATTAGATTATAGTAAATGTTGCAATAATAGTATAGTTTTTACTCAATTAGAATATATATATGCATATATATAATTATATATATATATATACATATATATATATATATATATATATATATATATATATATATATATATATATATATATATATATATATTGTACGCTGTAAACAGGTATACTCTTGTAATTTTAAACATTATCCTGTAATTTGTAAAGCATGTAAAGCACCTACCTATGTAAATCGTGTTTCAGCACACATATCAGGTGATTGAGCGTAAACCAAGACTGGGTCTAGACAACTTTGTGTGAAAACCTATGGTCAGGTTGAAGCGTAAAAGTAATCAGCAAATCACTGGTCACCGCCTATTCAAGCTTTTCAGTGAAAAACTATAGTGACCTCGATGACAGTATCTGCCTGTGTTCCTAACAAATGAAGCACATGGGAATCATAGGCTTGTTTACATGCAAATTTATAATTTATATTGCCACAGAATTTGGATAGAGTACACGTGCAGAAAAATAATGTCTTCACCGCAGTTTTATCATGCATCTCGGTGCATGATTGTCATTGTATATATATGTGTGTGTGTGTGTGGCGTGTGTGTGTGTGTGTGGAGAGAGCGAGGTAGAAACAGCGAGAGAGAAATTATACATATTTTTCATTTATGATATATGACCTATAGTAGAACTCGCCAGAACATCATTTTATATATTTAACAATCGTTTTTTTCACTGTAAACAGTTGTAAATATGGTACAATATATATTGCATACACTGTTTATGTCGGCAGTTAGGTTAGCGGAAGCCAAATTTTTGGGCCAGGTGAAGGTCAGCCGAACTTAAAGCAAAGTGCTGTGACCAGAACTATAGATATCACGAATAAACAGAAGTCCAATATAGGCTGATGTTCCGGAACAGGTCTGCGTCTGCTGCAGTCAGCTGGGCTTGCAGAATGGGCCTGCGTCTGTCGCTTTTCTAGGGTCCATTGTCCATCATCCTTTCTTCCAAGATCTGTAAATAATTCCACATGTTCACTTTCTCTCCAAAGCTGTTAACCAGATCCACTTCACACTTGATGGGTTATGACCATCGTAGGGTCTCTACCAGCTAGTAAAAATAGTCATACACCAATGATTCCATTCCTTTCCCTTTTGACACGGTCATAACCAAACTGCCTAGCCTATTGTTACATAGCAAATCTTCTTTGACATCTTAGCTGTAACTTGTTATATAGATAGTGTTGCATTTTTGTCTTTTAAGGGTAGTGGTTTAAGTATTTTTATGTTTTGGTAACTCTTCAATCTCTTTGCTGTCAGGTTGGTATTTATGAATATCGGTAGTGTTTCTATACTATTTGACATATATTTTATGGGCAATGTGTTGTTATGTGCTGTGTTCTTCGCTTTTAGCGATAATGGAGGTCGAGTGTGTTTATAAGGCTCAAGATTAAATAATATCGCAAAAACGATGTATGCCTACATCTTTCTTTGGCTGCAAACTCATGTGGCTGACATGTCATAAGAACCAGAAAGTGACACGCCACCATGTCTCGCTTTATCTTTGCTACAAGTGATGACATTTGGGTTTTAGTGGTTGTGTCTATATATTTTGGAAAAAACAACGTCTGCAGCTCATGAAGAATATTTCTAGGTTGAGAGGATTGGTTTGAAACCACCAGTTACCTTTTACGGGTGACTGCCTGTCTCGAGGCATTTGTGCAATATGTTTCCTCAGATTGGTATTGGAATATGAATGAAGATGTTTTTTTTAATTCTTTAATCTCCTTGCCTTCTGTGCTGGGTGAATTTTCTGAATATGGGAAATCTTTTCCTGAAATACTTGTTATTTTGACTTGTTGCCAAAAACCGTCATGCATATTGTTAAGAAACTTCGTCAAACTGAAGCAAATGTAATGATCAAACACAACTGTTCAACAGCTGGGGATGCTGTAAAAACTTGATTTTTTACCATTTTTTTCAATTCGTTACTTGTCGGTTGCTACACACTCCTGTTCATTACCTAATTAGTCAGTGAGCATTGCAATAACAATTAACATTTTCAACTTCTCCGCCAAAGTCGTTGAGCAGATTCACTTCAAACCCGATGGGGATGTACCTTAGATTGGTCTCTACTAGTTTGTCAAAACGATATGCCCAGCTTGTTTCCAGATAATATATATATATATATATATATATATATATATATATATATATAAATATATATATATGTGTGTGTGTATGTGTGTGTATATATATATATATATATATATATATATATATATGTGCATTTATACAAACACGCACACACACATATATATATATATTTATTTATTTTTATGTTTGCGCAAAATCTTAATTCTTCCTCAAAGCCACTCAACCGATTGCTTTTTACCTTAATAAGATGGCTTCTCGTGTTCCCAAAACGGTAATTGTTTAAAAGATGTGGTGCACTTGTTTTTATATTTTTTCTATTATGTATCCACTTGCAACGAGGAACATTTCGTTTTTGCGCCCGTTTCTTCTTATTTTCAAGGTCACATGGCCACTTCTTAAAAATCATTGCAGATGCACTCGAGAAAGACTTGTCTCAAAAATGTTGACATTTTGTGTGATTATGTTTCTATGTACGACTTTTGTAAGACCTTGCTTGTGACTGCAGATATATGACCTTGACCTATTGCTCTAGGTCACATGGGCATATTTATTCAAAAATGAACATGGATATGAAAACTCAAGAAAGATATGACCTGGGAAGTTGAAATTTATATAAGACCTTGCTTGGGATTGCAGATGAGTGACCTTGATGTATTTTTCAAGGTCACACGGCCATGTCATTTCAAATCGATAAATCAAGAAAGATTTTACTTGGGAACTTGAAATTTATGCTAAATAACACAAACACATTTGTCATCCTCGTCAGACATGTAAACCAAGCGAAATCTTTAGTCCCTGATATAGCCCTGCCAATAATACTAGGTAGAAATGCGTTAAAGTGAAATTAGCTGGGACAATCAGCCTAATAAGAGTGTGCTTGTGCTTCTATATGGGTAACCTTTGCTTAGATTTTGAAATGTCAATAAAAAGTGTACATTAACCATATCTGTAGACCACTGGAACCGGTATGCCTATTTATAAAAATAAGGGTTACAATAGTAAGGGCGCACAGGGAGACATTTGACTCTCTGTCGGAAAATCATCCTGTTCTAGTTTCTTTTCCCTTACATCTTTTGCCAACACCATAACTGGGTTCCCCTTTAGACTCGTGTCTGGACTTGACTTTCAATTCGTTCCTGACAGCGTGGTACGGTTATTTCTGATTTAAGAATGCTACCAAAATAAGAAAAAAGAATTATTACTAGGGTATGTATATGTTAGCACTGTTACTGTAAATGGAGATAGTAGTAACTATGACATATTGGTTAATATCGTAGGCATTTTGGATACTTTTTGTGTGATTATGCGTCTATGTAAGACTTTTGTAAGACCTTGCTTGTGACTGCAGATATATGACCTTGACCTATTGCTCCAGGTCACATGGGCATTTAGTCAAAAATAAACGTGGATATGAAAACTCAAGAAAGATATGACCTGGGAAGTTGAAATTTATATAAGACCTTGCTTGGGATTGCAGATGAGTGGCCTTGATGTATTTTTCAAGGTCACACGGCCATGTCATTTCAAATCGATAAATCAAGAAAGATTTTACTTGGGAACTTGAAATTTATGCTAAATAACACAAACACATTTGTCATCCTCGTCAGACATGTAAACCAAGCGAAATCTTTAGTCCCTGATATAGCCCTGCCAATAATACTGGGTAGAAATGCGTTAAAGTGAAATTAGCTGGGACAATCAGCCTAATAAGAGTGTGCTTGTGCTTCTACATGGGTAACCTTTGCTTAAATTTTGAAATGTCAATAAAAAGTGTACATGAACCATATCTGTAGATCACTGGAACCGGTATGCCTATTTATAAAAATAAGGGTTACAATAGTAAGGGCGCACGGGGAGACATTTGACTCTCTGTCGGAAAAGCACAGTTTCTGTAAACTGGAGATAGTAGCTAACTATGACATATTGGTTTATATCGTAGGCATTTTGGATACTAGCCCAATGGATTTTTATGAAGCCAAACTTCATTCCCGAGGTCACAGAACCGTTTGCACTTTACTGTTCGCTCGACAACCTAGGGACCTTTTAAGCTAGCACTTTGATGTTGGTGACATTGATTGTCCTTTTAAAACATTGCCAGCAGGAATTCCACTGCTCTTTCGTAATAAATACTAAGGTCAGCTGAGTACAGGCTACTCAGAGAAACTTTTTTTTTTCAATTTCCAGTCGGCATTTACTCCCCAGCCTTGATGGGCTTGAGTAATTTCCTTTTTGTCGTTGTGATAATTCTCACGGTAACGATTGCGGTCCTGGTCAAGAGTCGAAGGTAAATGTACAAAATGGTAACATTGTGACTTATGCAGTGTACGTGCTGCGAGATGTTTACCTTTCTGACGCACATTCATGGTGTAAGAGACATACATACATATATATATTAAGTGCATGTGTAACAAAAGAAAATGCAGTTCATTTTTATATCAGCAACTCAAGGTGCTCTTCCTCTTCAATTTAATATAAACGCAAATTCATGACTTCTAATTCAAGGAACACCAGGAATGTGCTCAGTTTTTATGCCTCCCCTGACATAACATGAATACATTGATTACATCTGTCCTAACGTATTACTATGTGTCTCAATTACATTATTATAATTATTATTATCATTCTTCTTTTTTGGGGGGAGGGGGTATTTTATGTGTTTGCAGATAAGCTCTCTCTCTCTCTCTCACATACATATATATTGGTGGGTTCCTGTTCACCTTCCAGACACAAACTGCTTACTATATGATGATGTAATGACACAGGATTTCATATTACACTCTTATTATTCCACATGATTTGAACGCATAGAGTGCAGTGGCTGAGCCGAATTTCTGATGTCTCTTTACAAGAAATACATGCAAATAATTTTATTTCTGTTTTGGGGGATTTTAGGTTGTTTTGATGCTGCTGATTTGTACTATGGCTAAAAGTTACGTGATAAAAAAATTAAATGGCGAGACCCACCAAACATGGTAATTGTAGCACGGGCCTTTTTAGTTTACAGATTTAATGCAATAATGTGTCTTGTGTTTGTGAAGTGAAAGACTTGGCCAAAATGTGCTATTAAAAACCTTTTTTTTTTTCAGACAGACAGCAAAAGCTACATCCTCTGTGGCGACTCATAAAGGGTTTTTTAATGACGGAATGCATAATGCAGACATTGTATTTTCTATTGACTATGAGTATGTACATCAAAGTGGTAATGTGGCAGCCCAATTACATGGAGGGAACAAAAACAGGGACACCGGATCTGACTTGAGCAACATTTTGAACTTTATTCCCGGCATAAAACACAAGTCATCATTACCATAAAATGTAAAAGTAAAAACTCTGAAATAATGATACCTGCTTTAACATAAAAACTTAAACAATAAATAAATTGCCCTTGCCACAATTCTGTTTTATTTCGCAGCTACAATAATTGCATTTACAGCCTGCCACAAATCCTTGCCACGATTACAGCCATCTTTATCATAAAACTGTAAGCATAAAGCTTTTCAGATATTATTTCAGCATTATTCCCATTTGCAACAGGCAAGTTCAACAAACAAAATGAGCAAGTCCTGTTCTGTTACATGACTTTAGACTTTACTTCTACACCGTATTGCTCCTAAACAATAATAATCATAAATGTTAAGACAAAACTATGAAAAGATTGTTATAGCGCTAACATAAAAATGTAAATATTACATAAATTGGCCTTGCCACAATTCTGTGCAATTACGTAGCTACAAAAGTTGGATTTACGGGCGGCTACAAATCCTTTGTGAGCTGCAAACCATCTTTAAAATGATAAAATTATAGACAATATTTTTATCAAGTCTAGTTACAATTTGAGTATCATTCTATCTTACAAGTCGCAAGTTACTGGAACAAAATTATCATAATTAAAGTGTTGATTTACCACATGATTTGATTTACCACAAGTCGGCATGAGTATTTACCACATGACTTCGAACTAGACTTGTATTTTGCATTGTTCAAAAGGGCAAACATACTTCCAGTGGCAACTGACAGCAGCAATTTAAGGATTAAAACAGTATCAAACAATTAAAATATTTTAGGTAATAATACAATCAATGTCTCGTTCCATGCATTTTACACAGTCCCTTGCTTGTACAGATCCGCTTCAACTTGGAAAGTAAGATACGTTTCATTATGGGTAACATAATACTTTCACATGTAGGGGGGGGGGGGGGGTAATAAGTATTTCACCAGGCTCAATTTCACTTCTTTACATGGTCATTATAGATTTAAGGATCATTAATGACATCCATTTTTTTCATTATGCATTATAGCTATTATTGTAGCTTGCCTTATTTTGCATGCCTTTCCTCTTGCTTTTCCACAGTTCTCTGTGAGAAATGCTATACATGTCCTCAGATGCCTGCGTTTTCCTTTTTGGAGGGTGTGGAGTTTTCTTCTTTTTTTTTTTTTGTTTTAATTTTATTACTTGTATCATCAATCGAATCATCCTAAATAGCTTTATCATCGTAACGGGATTGGAACTTCGTTTTCTTTTTCCTCTGAACTTGCCAGGTGTTTCTGTGGAAGACACTCCTAACACAGGATTAATCGATGGGTTATCCCCAACTGTTACGTCGATTTCCTTTGCATAATCAAATTTCTGTATGCCGGAACCTTAAAGTACACAACAACAAAAGTCCATAATTGGGAAGCATTTTCAAAAGGCACACTTCATTCTCCAGGTGTCATTCCAAATTTTACCTCCTAGGACTACATACAAACACAACCTACTGGTGATTTAAGATACATGTACTTGGAACACGACATGAAAATATACTCCGGACATGGAGATTGTATGGGGAATATGTGTCAGATTAGTTAGAGACGACTGGCTGTGGTTGTAATTCTCAAGTCTATTTATATGCTAGCGTCACTAATCATGGACCATATCTGCAAACATCTAACCACCCAAAATAAGCATGATATTGGTGAAAAATAAGAATAGCTGATGTTTTAGTATGTATTATTAAATAAAAATGGTCATGATAAATCATAATATCTTCCTATATCTATCCAAATCACACTAATTTGTGTAATTACCACCCCAAAAGAATCATTGTGATTAGTTCTGAATTGTTTGCAGTTATGATTGAGGATAACTAAAGGCCTTGAATTATCATATCAGTGACCGAATAACCTCTTATACTTCGTTGAAAGTTAAAAACCACAGTATGTTTGCTTCTCCCTCTGAAAAATCTTAATTAAATGAACCTATTAGTCAAGAGTGCCGTCTTCCGCAGTAAGCGTTTGCTTTCTTGTTCTCTTTTCTTTTTATACTCAGTAACAGAGGAGATTTGCAGACTGTGTCCAACTTGACTCTGGTACCTCGGTGACATCATCAAAACCTGGAAAAACAAGTTTTCAATAGTAATTTTAAAAACTGTCTTTTTTAAGAATTTTGCCTAATTTCTAGGGATGGGACGGGGTGTGAGGGATGTATATTTACACGATGGGAAGATGTTCATAACACTCCCAAGAGTGAGCTATATACATTGTCTCAGCACCCTGTGTGTGGTAATTTTCAGTGATTTTTGTAAAAGCATAGATGTTTTTTTTAATCCACTTTAAAATTAATTTGTATATACTGTGTGATGTGTATGATATACCACTGTCCACACATGATAAAGGCTCAAGTGTATCATAACACACAGCTCCAAACTTGGTGTTATGCCCTGTTGCAATGCAAATCTCTTTCACGACAATATTTGCCATATTTTGCGAAAAAAAAATGGGTGCTCTCATAAAGACGAACGTTCTTTAAAAAAGTTGCATATTATTTTATTTCAAATATATTTGTGCATGACACCCGCTGAATTTGATCAAAGATACATTTAGTGACTAAAACAAAATGAGAGAACATATTTTGCGTGGCTGTTATCAGGGGGAGTTTGTTAAAACTGATTGTGGGGGGGGGGGATGAAAAATAAGTGTGTGTGGGGGGGGGGGTGCGAAAATTAAGTGCTACCAGGGAAAAGTGAAATCTCCATAAAATTCCATTACACAATATTGTACAAGATTCACTTTGACACGGCGTGCTTAGTAAAGCCAGATGTATGTATCATTATTTCTCCTTGCTTTGTAGGATCCTCTGTGTTACATGTACAGCAGGGTTTCATGGTTTTAGCAAAAATAAAAATAATAAAATGGTAAATAATGAGCTCAAAAATATATGGCAAAAACTTGTTCAGAAAACTTAATTTGGTGTGTACTGGACTTGCTCTCTGTCATCCTTATTTACAGATTTTGCCCCCCCCCCCTCCCCGCACCCCCCCCCCCCCCTCCAAATAGCAGTTACTTATACATGCGGGCTTCATGTACACTGTGTAAAACTATTTGAAACGTAAACCAAAAAAATGCACATAAAAATATTTATCTTCTAAAATGGATGGAAGGGAAACCAAACGTTTTATAATATTCAATTAAATTTAGTAGGAAACGATGCCAATTTTGCTGCATACAATATTGTACTTTGTCTTACTTTGGCCTTCATTCTGCAGCACCCAATTACGTGCATTGGGTGCTTCCACACCAATAAAAGTGCTGCTGACACTGCTCTCATCGTAACATGATTGGTACTTCTGGTTGTCATTATATTTTAAGTGTGCCAATAATATCCATTTGAGTGTCCCGTGTTCCATTCAAGAATGTCAGCCATAAACAGAAAACTTTCCGACGAAAAACATGTAAATCTAATTTTTCAATTCCATATCGAAACAAATGTTGAGGACTTTTTTTTTCTTTTTCTTTTTTTCTTTTTTTTTGGGGGGGGGGGTCTGCTTACAAAAGTAAAAATTCAGAGCTCTATTGAGATATAACCACTACTTCTACAAACTTGTGGCCAAAGTGACTGTGGGACAAGTAAAAAAAAAACCTTAACGTCAGCTGAGTAAGTCTAGAAATCTCCATTTCGGCGAAAATATTTTTCCCAAAGCCTAACATACATTATATTCTCTTTACAGATCACGTGATTAATACACACATAAATCCCTAAGCCTGCCCCATTTTAAAAAAATTATCAACAGAAGAATTGCACCTTCCTGTTAATCTTAGGAGCAGTTGTCCAGAAAATGGTTCATTGTATTCAGTATAAGGGGAGAAGTCCCTGAATTTGTGGCAGGCTATTTTCATTAAAAACAAAATCGATGAACAGTGACTGCAAATTATCAGACAAAATCATTTTTGTGGTTTCAGGTATCTGGTTGACGCCTGTTTCCGACCATGCATCAATAACCATGTGACTTGCCATGTCTTCATTCAGCCGAGACTCTTTCAAAGTTGAATGTATTAGGTAATGCGTCTTTTCCATATTTTTGTCTACACAGCAGTGCTTAGCAACATTTTTCGTATGACTATTTTCTGGATGATTATGGAAATGTTGCATAAGCGCAGCCCGAAAACCCGCAAGCGGAGCTGCAGCTTCATCTTAAATGACGCCATGATTCCACTTGCACCACCTGTCAGACAGGAACTGCTGTAACTCTGCCGGAACGTGATTCTATGTCACACCATTGTTACTCCATCTGCTCTGAAAGTTCTGAACCACCAATTGAGTACGCCCAGGGAGTCAACAGCCCTATAGTTACTTAAAGAACCATATAAGCACTCCATAGGCGTTCATCTATTTTTTGGCATTTTCTTGAAAAAAACGGTTTAAAAATAATAGTAAGTACATGTATTTACTACAAAACACTGGACAGCATGTTTTCAATACAAGGAGCGTAGATGTGCAGTTCTGGAGATAACATCTGTATTCCAGTTGGGGGACGCAAAACAGTGTGCACAAAGAAAGACTGTACAAGCATAATAAGTACATGGTGTTTCCGAAAATGATATTACGAAATTGACATGCCATAAATTTAAAGTATGCGGTCTTCAACCCTGTTATGAACCAACGTTTAAAGAGGTATATATAATATATATAATAAGCAGCACCTTCTCCATGAAGAACACAGTCTTTGCCTGGTCCTGAGGCTCATAAATCCCAAGAGAGTCACTTTGACAGAAATCTTGATGACACTTTTGCACAAACACAAAATAAAAAGCGTTACACTAAAATCGAGCCATTGATATCGGTGCGCCTTTCCTTACTCTTACCACATCCATGAATTGTACGTTCCAACGTAGTGGTCTTAAGGCAGATATCGGTTTGACCGATGCAGTGTTTCTGACCCTAAATTTGACACTCAGCAGCTTTCCCGGTGGAGCCAAAAATAAACGTCAAAAGTCTTCATATTCAAAGAGAGACAAGACGCTAGGAGTCGATTTGTGCCCCCGTAGTATATATATATATATATATATATATATATATATATATATATATATACTGTTAATTGCTTTATTTTGGCGAGTATAAATTTTCACGGTTTTCGTATTTTTGACATTCCACTGTAGTTTTAATTTCACTGTTTTGGACATAATTCCCATTCAAACAATGTTAAAATACTATTTCATTGTGTTTTTATTTTCACGGTTTTGTGCCACCAGCGAAATAAGCGAAAATAAGAATACAGCGAAATTAAAGCAATTTACAGTTTATATACTTTTGTAGTGACTGAAAGGAATAGTTATTTGCTGCATATATATTGGAGTATTGTTAGTGAAGCTTAAAACTGGGCTGATACGTTATTTGTTCCGTGTTGCAGGAGTTGGGTGGCAAAGTCGGCATGAGTATTGCACATGCAAATAAAAAATATAAGACTTTAATAGTCGCAAAACGTTCTCAACAATGATTGTGCTGATAAGGTAGTTATGTAGAATTAAGCCTAATACTTTGCACAACATGTTAAAACTTCGCTCAGATAGTAGACCTTGGAGTGCAGGATAAACAGACCTACATCAGGTTGATGACATGGAATTTTTAACGGTGCACTAGGCTGGTGAGAAAATATTGCTTCACTCGATGGCGATATTCTTCATTATGTCAGAATGTATAAATATTTATCGTGAATATTTTAATACTTCTCTCTCTCGATCGATGCATCGACGTTCTTTTGTTTTAGTCCCACATTTTAACATTGTATATTATCACCGTTTTAGGTACACAAGTGAGACTTGCTAATCCGTTTGACAGGTCTCTGACTATTCAGGATCAAGCTACAGCAATGAGGCTTGGCATACACTCACTAAAAAATAAAAGTATAGACACATTTGTTTTACATGGATTGCAAAAGAAGTCAAGCATTGACTTATCGAGTCAATCTCCATGGCACAGATGTTGGCGTACATTTCCTACCTTGTCTATGGTGGAGGAAACCGAAGAACTCGCGGAGAAAACCACCTTGCACGGTTAAAGTAGTAGGAACTTTTTCCACATGCTGCCCAGGACGAGAATCAAACCCAGGTCGTAGAGGGGAAAGGCGAGGGTCTTACTGCTCAGCCAACCGCGCACCCGCATAGAATCCAGTTAATGATATGAACTCGGAGTTTCAGTCATTCCAGGGAAGATCATATGTCAAATGCCACATCCCATTCTCCTACCCTTATCTATACCTGCAGGAACACCACCATCCAGCGTGTGCCCGCAATTCAAAGTCAGCATTGCCAAATGTTTCATTCGTTATCCATCAGACGCCGTTGCCTGAGACGTTGCCTCCTTTGGGTGAGCAATTCGCATAAAATAGAAATAACACACTGCATATGAATAGAAATATGTTTAGTGGGGAGAAATTGGCCAAAGATGCTTGCATCAATGGTCTTGGCCACGACGCAATGATACTGTGGTGAACACTACATCAATATTCCTGTGACAACAGCTGGCAAAACACCCCTGTGACGGCCTCAGTGTGATGAAGCGTGAACTCGCTCTCTCGAAGCCTTGCCAGCGGTGACTACGGACGCCTTAACCCTTTTCTCTCTACACTTCATACTTCTTTCGGCAACACACCCTTTATATCTACACTTCGTCGTCGCCGATCGCCGATCACCGCAGGCAACTGTACGGCCAGATAAGGTAATATATATATATAAGAGATACTGTGACATATTGCATGTATATTTCAGGCAGCACAACAATTGGTAACAGAAAACCGGTCGACAATGTGGACGTGATTGATGGAACGGTTTTTCGCCTGGAAAGTTGTTTGTCACTTAGTTTGTGTGCATGTACATAGCTAGGACCTCAGTCTTATTAATGTGCATAGCATATTAGAAGAGGTGTCTGGTACGGACCTGAGTCTGTTAGGACACACTTACAGAAAGTATCTCTTGAATTGATAATCACCAGGCACCTCTAGTACGGACCTTAGTCTGACCCGACGCGGGTGATTTGAAATTAACTGTAACTTGAAAATCAAGGCAGCCATTTTTTTTTTCTTTTGTTTTGGTGATTCCAATTTTCGGCCAAATTGAACTTGTTTTTTTTTATTTATCCCGTATTGTGGTTCAATTTGGAAGGGAAATTGTTTTGGCTTTGCACAATTTGTGAATTTTGGTTCATGTTTTGGCGTTAGTTTTTTTTTTTTTTTTTTTTCTTTTGGAATTCAAAGTTGCTTATCTTAATTTTTTTTTCCCTTCGTCAAGTATAGGCATAGATTAGGGACTGTACAATAGAGGAGTTGTACAACACAAACACTGTGTCAGCCCTGTGTTGAAAGTTACTCCCTGGTCTACATATTTGCATACCTGCAAACATTTTGTTTTTTCTTCTGCTTACACATTGTTATCTGCCTTGTGTTTTTGATGTGGTATATATATTGAATATTGATATTGTGTATCTTTATTGCATATTTGCTTGTATTTTTGCCTTACTTTAATGATTGTGTTTCTTGTTTAATTTGATTTCTGGGTCAAATTGGCATAGTGTAGTTGTAGATACTTGCCCTGTAGTTTAGTTCTTTGAGGAATCAATTTCCCGCCATTTTTGCTACAGGCGGCCATTTTTGAATTTTGTCTGAAGTAAAGTAGACATAGGACAATTGATATTGTGGATTGACAATCCTAAAATATGGCCCCTATCAATATTGTTACTGCTGATGCTCATGCATTAGGCACATTACCAGGTATTGGTAGTGCAAGAGTTAAAGCAATTCTTAAATTGTGTGAAGCATTGGAGAGACAAGGAAAAGTCTTGACTCATGATGAGCTTCTTCGAGCGAATATCTTGTCTCCAGAGGCCTGGGACAATATGTTAGAGCGGGAACTTATTTGTTTTGTGGTGGGAGAGGAGCCAAGAGTGGAGCAGGAACAAGGGCAGGAGCCCCAAGCAATGCTCAACATGATGCAACAAATGCAGCTCAGCATGAAAGGTATGTTTGAGCAATTCAACAGCAAGATGGATGAATTTGCCAAAACACAAAGTCCGATGCAGGAACAGAATGACAGGGTGGAAAACCTGCGTTCACCAGGAGCATCCAACGCTTCACCTGTCTCAGCCAAAAGTTCATCTGTGACAGTCTCCACAGCAGCACAAATTGTTCAATCTTCTGCCTCTAACAGTGTTTTGGTTGACCGCACATCCAGGTTCTGTGCCACGGCATCTGCAACTCAAACAACGCAGACAGCAAGTGTGTCAGGGGGTACTACAAGGGCGAGTCTGGACTCAGGGTATGAATACACCAGAAACATGCTGCTTAGTTTAGGTGATATGGCTCCACAGGGTATTTATTCACGTGATGCAGGAGTGACTGGGTTGTCGGACGTCAAACCACCACCGAACTTAACAAAGACAGCATCACTTGCCGTACCATCACAGATACAAGGGCCTGTAGCTAGCCATGTTTCTGGACCAATGATGACTTCAACCTCAAACAGTTTGCCAGCGTATATGTCTACTTCTGGTGTGTCACAAAATTATGGGTCAATACCAGTAAGAAATGGTCCGCCTTTAGTGGCGCAAAGTTACCCCACATGTGCTGGTGGTCCCAGCTTTCCCTTAGGGTTTGCACCACAATCTTGGCAAGGTTTGAATATGCCCCCTCCAGGTTTCCAACCTCTTCCACATCAACAGGTACCTGTGTTCCCACCTGCATTGCATATGGCTGTATAACCCCCTCCACCTGAACCTCCAATACACATTGTGCCCCAAGCTCCACCACAGATGGTTTCGTCAGCAATGCCAAGAAACGCACAACTAACTCGTGCTCATTTTTCCGCAGCATAACCAGTGGTGCGTGGTGTCCGTCCCTTCTCACCAAATTTCCGACATGAGGACTATTCAGAGGATACGGCTCCTGATGATGATGAGGGTGATGATGACAGAGGCAGGGGTCGAGATCAGCGTGGGGGACCATCAAGAAGAGGTCAGTGGCAGCGACGAGGTCATCTGCAAGAAAGACGGCCAGCAGGACCAGCACCCCCGAAATTGGCAACGTATGACGGTAAGCAGGACTGGAGGGCTTATTTTCTTCAGTTCGAACACATGGCCAATCACTATGGATGGGATCAAGTTGACAGGTTTGATCGACTTACATACTGTCTAAGAGGCAAAGCTTTAGACTTCTTTGGTAGTTTAGGGCAGGCAATTAGGGAAGATTTTGACCATCTTACCCGGAAAATGGATGCACGTTTTGGCCGCAGAGATCCTCCCGCCAGTCTCAGACGTCAGCTTTTGTCTTTGAAGCAAAAGGCAGTAGAAACGTTAGAAGAATTTGCGGAAAGGGTGCAAAATTGGCAGCTGACAGTTTCCCAGGAGCCCTTGGAGATGCAGCAGAAATCGTAAAAACCATGACCATGGAAGCATTTCTGCGTGGTTGCACCCACCAAAGGGCCGCACTGCAGGTACTCAACAAAGAGCCATCGGATCTTGAAACAGCACTTCATCTCATGAAAATTCATGAACAGAACTACGATATTATGATGGGACCAAGGAAGGCAGTGAATGCGGTATATTTCGAGGATGATGTAGATGAGTACTTGGTGCGGGCTACTGGATCTCCTGGGAAAGGGGACAAAGGTAAGTCATTGGAAGAAAGAGTGGGAAACTGGATTCAGAAACCAGTGTCAATGGCTGTTAAGACAGGCATGGAGGAAGTCCTTAAGAGCATGGCAACCATGTTCAAGGAGTTCCTGGATCAAAACAAACTGAAAGAGGCTTCCAAGGCTAGGCTACAAATGACCCCCCCAAGACCAGAAAGAGGGACAAATGGGACACCACCCAAGGAAAGAGGTGCGTGTTTCAGGTGTGGCAGTCAAGCACACCTTGCTAGAGAGTGCCCTAGTCGTTCACGATCACCAAGCCCACAGAGATACGCCAATGATATGGAATCCCCCAACAAAGCGCAATCTTGCAAGGCACAACCAGAAGAGTGAGGGTTGTTGGAGATGGCCCCTTGACAACCCATACTGTCCTTAGTAGTGGCCAATCTATTGTACATAGTGTATCTAGCAATGTTTGTACCAATGTAAATAGGGGACCTGGTACAGGTATGGATAGCGAGTTGAGCACTGACACGACCAGTAAAGCCTTGAGGGAGGTAGCTTTCAGGAAAGATCTTGGCTACAATATGGTGATACCAGTGAAAATTACTTTGTTTGACAGCTTTGCCGTTGTGGACACTGCTGCGCAGGTCACTGTTCTAAGTACTGATTTTGCAAGTGAAATAGGGCTTAGCTTTGATAGTGCAGAGGAGGTCCTCCTGAAAGGGGCAGCCAAAGAAGGGAGCATGTCAGCTTTCATTATAAAAGGGGTGAGGTTGTCTATAGGCAAATCGATATTCCCATGGGATGTCTATGTGGCTCCTATTACGGACAAGGTAATTTTAGGATTAGACTTTTTAGTTGCCAATGAATGCACTGTAGATTTAAAGAGTAGTGCGGTCACTGTGAAAGACAAGATTGTACCAGCAGTAATCTGTCGTCACAATGATGAGGAATTTGCAGTGTGTAGGGTAACTTTGTGTCAGAGAGTGGTAAAACCTCCTCAATCCTGCAAACAGGCAAAAGCTTCTCTTAACAATGTAGGCTCAAATGGGTATGTCATTCCCCCATTTCTACTTAGGAGAGATTTAGCATGCCCCAGTGTCTTGGTCTCAGGTGTAGATCAGGTAATTTTACCTCTTGTCAACTTAAGTGACAACTATATTACCCTTAAACCTGGGAAACTGATTGGTAGTGCCATGGAGTGGCAAGATATATTGCTGAGTGATGCTCAATTTGGTGAGTCTTTGGATCAGACTCCTAGCAGTGGTTCATCACTTATGATGATTAGCTGTGATGGGACTGATGACCAACCAGTATTACCGGTAGACTCAACCACTCAAAACTTTGCAAAAAATGTTGGGGAGGCCACCGTTAAATGCACCGAAATCTCGGAAGAGAATAACCCGGTCGGAGAGGCTGAGGTAAGGTGTATAAACATGACACAGGGTACACCTGAACGAGATTCAGATACTGTCCCTGATTATCTAAAGTCGTTGTTGGAACGCTCCAGTACTAATTTACAGGAGGATCAAGTGGATAAATTGGCCCAATTGATGAAGGAGTACAGTGATGTGTTTTCCCAACACGATTTGGACTTGGGTCGTTTCACAGATGTCACCCACAAAATCGACACCAAGGATGCCCAGCCTGTGAAGCAACGATTAAGAAGAGTCCCCCTCTGATTTGAAGAGGAAGAACAAAAGCACCTCAAGCAGATGTTGGATGCTAAAGTGATACAACCGTCGAACTCGGAGTGGGCAGGGGCTCCCTTACTGGTCAGGAAGAAAGATGGTGGGGTAAGGTGGTGTATTGACTACCGGGACTTAAACAAAGTCACACTTAAGGATGCTTACCCCCTGCCCCTTATTGAAGAGTGTCTGGATACCCTGGGTGGCAATGTTTTGTACAGCAGTTGCGATATGGCCAGTTCGTACTGGCAAATTCCTGTAGAGCCTGATGATCGTCATAAAACCGCCTTTGTAACAAAGTATGGTTTATTTGAACATTGCCGGATGGCTTTTGGCTTATGTAACGCACCAGCCACCTTCATGAGAGCCATGAATTTTGTGCTCAGGGGGCTTACTTGGTCGGTAGTACTGGCATTTTTGGATGATGTTCTGATACTAGGAAAATCATTTAGGGACCACCTTAACAACGTCAGGCTTGTCCTGGAAAGATTCCGAGAACATCAGATCAAATTGAAGCCAAAGAAGTGTGTTTTCTTTCAGACAGAACTAAAGTTTCTGGGCAAATTAGTATCTAAGGATGGAGTCCGGGTTGATCCTGAAAAGGTGGAGGCAGTGGTAAACTGGCCAGAACCTAGATGTACTAAGGATGTTGAGTCCTTTCTTGGCCTTGTTAATTACCACCGAGAACACATCCATAAATTTGCAGAAATAGCTTCTCCATTGTACAGTCTGACGGGTCCCAAGAACAAGTTTGTTTGGGAACAACAACATAGAGAGGCTTGCATAAAATTGAAAGAGACGCTGGTCAGTGCTCCTTTGTTGGGTTACCAACAAAATGAGGGCACATTTATTCTTGACTGTGACTCTTCGGGCACGGCCATTGGTGCCGAGCTGTTGCAGTTGCAGGATGGAGAATATAGAGTTATCTCCTATGGGAGTTACTCATTGACCCCAGCCCAAAGGAGATATTGCACAGCTCGAAAGGAGTTGCTGGCAATTATTAGATTCACCCGTCAGTTCAGGCATTATCTATTAGGCTGGAAATTTTTGGTCAGGACTGATCACTCTAGCTTAGCTTGGCTCATGCGTTTCCGTCATATTGAGGGACAGTTAGCGCGCTGGCTGGAAGAAATTAGTCAGTATGACATGGATATAATCCATAGAAAGGGCAGACTCCATCAGAATGCAGATTCGTTGTCCAGGATTCCTGAAGAAGTGGAGTTCTGTGATTGCTATAGGGCTGGAGTAGATCTTGACCAACTTCCCTCTGGGGGTTGTAGCTATTGCACCAGGGCAAATAAACAATGGAGCAGGTTTGATGAAGATGTGGACTATGTAGTACCACTAGCTGTGAGAACTATCACACCAAGTCGTTTGATACAGGAGGATAGTTCTGAAGATGAAGCTCAAGAGTCGGGTAACCCTGATTCAGACTGGTTTGGAGGTTATTCTTCACAAGAACTCCATGATCATCAGAAGAACGATCCTGATTTAGGACCATTACTAGATTGGTTGGAATCATCAGAAGAACCAACTGCTGATGTGCTACAATTACAAAATCCGGCTACAAAACATCTTTGGTTGTGCAAGTCTCAACTGCTGCTGGAGAGTGGGGTTTTGTATTATAAATGGGAGGATGTGGTACCCAGGAAGTGTTTTGTTGTACCTACATCTCTAAGAGATGAAGTGTTGAGGTTGTGCCATGATGTCCGGCTCGCTGGTCATCTTGGACAGACCAAGACCACAGGAATTGCAAAAAAGAGCTTTTTCTGGTACAACATGGCCACAGACTGCAAGAACTATGTGGGATCCTGTGCCACATGCAGTGTACACAAAAAACCAAGAGTTTGGCCAAGGGCTGGCCTTGGGAACTATCATATTGGAGCTCCCATGGAAAGGATACATATAGACATCCTAGGTCCTTTCACCCCAAGTGCATCAGGTAATGTATACATCTCAATGATTGTTGACCAGTTTACCAAGTGATTTGAGTGCTATGCACTCCCTAATCAGACTGCAGAAGTGATTGTGGAGAAAGTAGTGAATGAGTTTGTGGCTCGCTTTGGCTGTCCTCTTTATATCCATTCTGACCAGGGGAAGAATGTGGATGGCAAGTTAATCCGGGCCGTGTGTGATCTCCTGGAGATTACCAAAAGTAGAACTACTCCATATCGTCCCTGTGCAAACGGACAAGTTGAGAGATACAACCGTCTGCTCCTGCAAATGGTCAGATGTTGTGTGAAAGGAGCAGCCAAGGACTGGGACAAATATCTTCCACAGCTGGCAGCTGCGGTGCGGTCTATGCCGAACCGTAGTACTGGGTACACAGCTAATCTAATGATGTTAGGTAGAGAAGTCCTCAGTCCTCGAGACCTTACTTTCAGGTTGTACAACCAAAACCGTGACCATGATCCTCCAGACTATGTAAAAGAGCTTGTAGAGATCTTGCAGAAAGTACATCATAATGCCAGGGAACATCTCAAAGTTGCACAGACCCGTCAGAAGAAGACTTACGACCTAAAGCTGTGTAACAAGAGCTACGAAATGGGTGATCTTGTTTACAAGATAGAATCTGCCAGGAAACCAGGCTAGTCTAAGAAATTGAGCAAGGTGTGGAGTGGACCTTTTTTGGTTAATACCATATTGTCTCCTGTCCTTTACAAAATCAAAGGTAAGAGAAAGGAGTGGGTGTGTCATCGTGACAGGTTGAAACCCTGCAATGATAGATTTATCCCTCTCTGGCTGAGGCGTATGCGGCATGAATTGCTTGAATTAGATGAGACAATTGCGTATGACATGGAAGAAAATGATGAGGATTTTCTGGAGGACGTCTTCAGGGACCTTTTCCAAGAAACGAGCCATGAGCAATTGGATGACAGCTTGTTTCAATCTGATTTAGTCACCAGCACACCAATGCCAACTGCTGAAATTCAAGAGGCAATAACAGGGGAAACCAGCAACCAATCTCCATGTCTTTGGCAACCAGTGTCCAACCAGCTTCCTCCTTGACAACAGAATCCCCCCCAGAGATATCCAGTCAGAACTCGTACTGGACGCAGAGTGGTCCCCCCTGCCCATCTGCAGGACTACATGTAAATACCAAAACCAAGGAAAAATAAACGGTCCATCAGCTCAGAACCATCTGCAGTTTTTGTTATCCTTGGTGAGTTTCTAGTAGCATAATGTACTCAGTCTGTAAATTTATTGTTTTATTGTTTTATTTATTGACAGGGAGGGATCAATGGACGGTCCTCGACGAACTCGTACCCGATCAACAGAATGACTCAACTGTTGACAAGTCACCGTCAGTGGGGACCCATTTTGAAGATTTTACGGTGATAGTGCCATCCACAGGACCAGAACTGGGCACAAAAGTAATTGTAGACAACCTGTTCCAGCCAACTAAATGCAAGGTGAAGAGATCAGTGGTGGAACAAGAAAACCAAATTCTGGTGTCTGTAGTGCGCCCTAAAGCAAAAGGAGAGTCTTTCCCTGTCCTGTGTGTCAGGAAAGGTTTACTCATGTCAAGCGCCATGTTCTACGATCCCATCTCCCATGGTACATTTCCCCACAGAGTGCCTGTTGGTCTTGTGGCTTTCAGGGGGCAACTACTGCTAGAATGGGGGAGCATTTTAAGCAGCATGACAGGGAGAGCAGACCAAACTTTGGGGATGGACATATGGACTCCTGGGCCATGCTAATTTGCGGGTTCCTTGTCACCCTGTGCACCATATTGGGGCTAAAGGATGTGTACGCCCTCCTTAAACAGGCCAAGGAGATTTACCACCCTGGAGCTAAAGCCACAGAAGAGGAACAACTGCTGTCCAAGGAGTTTGCAAGGAGGAGCGGAACCTCTTGCCCAAGAGACCTCCGTGTCGCCCCACCCAACTGTATTGCAGCAATCCTGTACTGGAGGGTTCTGGCAGCCCTTCTGCGTCTTTTAACGTCAGAGCAAAAGGAGGAGATGAGGACAATGGAGAAAATGGCGCTCAATCTCAGCATAACAGGGGGGAGAGGTAGATTCCTGCATGTTTGCCAGGCACATAAAGCTTTGACTGTTGTGGACGCTCATTGCCATCTTGGTGAGTTGCTCGACCGTTCTAATTGCACGGACCTTCAGTCTGCGCTTGAGGAGTTGTCGAGTAGCCCAGAGGACCACATTGTGGAATATGTAGTGTCCAACCAGTGTTTTAGCAACCAGTGGAGGGCTGTGAGAGGGTTGGAGAGGCTTGGAAAGGACGATCAGGTATATTTCACTATTGGCTTACACCCCAGGTTTGTGGACAGGGACACCATGTGGTGCGATCTGCTGATGGTAGAGGAGTTGCTGGAGTGTCCTAAGGTGGTTGGTCTTGGAGAATGTGGGTTAGATTTTTCAGCACCAGATATTACAGACAAAACAAAGGAAATGCAACAACAAGTTCTGGAGCTACTGCTACCTTTGGCTGTAAAATACTGTGTCCCCATAGTACTACACGTGCGTGGTTCTGGGGCAACCCTTCCCTGTATTGAAGTCCTTAAAAGAACAGTTCCACCTTTACATCCCATCCATGTCCACTGTTTCAGCGGCAATTCTGAAGATGCTCAACTATGGCTGGACTCGTTTCCATCTGTTGTATTCGGAGTCACCTCCAAGATTAGTGGCCAGGAGCCAACTCTCGCTGCCCTGAAAGGGATTCCTCTCCAGAAACTAGTCCTTGAGACTGACGCACCTTACCTTGTCCCACAACGCTGGAAGAAAAGTGCCCAATTATCCAATCCTGGGATGGTAATAGAAGCAGCCAGAGTCATCGCCAAAGCAAAGAATATGCCACTGTCTACCATCTGCGAAGTTACTCTCACAGTGGCAAAGAGCTTCTACCATCTTGCGTGACTCCAGGCAAACTGTGGATCATGGCTGTAAATAGAAAGTCACCGGTTGGTGATTGTATATATGTGTATATAGCATTTCCTGGCCAGATTTGCCTGATTTGCCATCAACTGCCATAGGCATATTGTATTGACAGCTCGGATCCCTAGACTGATCGGTCAATGTTAAAATGAAGGCAAATCTTCGCATGACTACTGTATATATGTGTATATAGCATTTCCTGGCCAGATTTGCCTGATTTGCCATCAACTGCCATAGGCATATTGTATTGACCGCTCGGATCCCTAGACTGATCGGTCAGTGTTAAAATGAAGGCAAATCTTTGCATGACTTCTGTATTGCATGATTAATGATATGCATGCTAATATTTTGTATATAGATGTGCTGGTGGTTGATTTTATAGATGTGTAATAATGTGCTACTCCTGTATCACACGAATCACAGGATTGGTGTAAGAAACATGATAACCATAATTTACATTTTCTGATACCATATACAGGTGGCTCTCAGCATGGTACCTGATACCTCCATCACTGGATCTTTGGAACTGGAATTGCTTCTGCCTATCTACATATTTTGGTTAATTTTCTGATCTAAAATTTCTACTGTCTGTCTACATTCCTCGGTTCAAAATTGCATGAGATCTCTTAAATATAATAGGGAGGAATGTGGTGAACACTACGTCAATATTCCTGTGACAACGGCTGGCAAAACACCCCTGTGACGGCCTCAGTGTGATGAAGCGTGAACTTGCTCTCTCGAAGCCTTGCCAGCAGTGACTACAGACGCCTTAACCCTTTTCTCTCTCCACTTCATTCTCCTTTCGGCAACGCACTCTTTATATCTACACTTCGTCATTGCCGATCGCCGATCACCGCAGGCAACTGTACAGCCAGATAAGGTAACTATTTATATATAAGAGATACTGTGACATATTGCATGTATATTTCAGGCAGCACAACAATACTACCCCCACCCCAGCCCCAACGCTATATACGATATCATTCTAAGCAGGGTGCAAGAAAAATACAAAATTCAAAACTTTAAAAAAAAAAAAAAAAAAGTTGGATGCCCTTACTGTTAATTAAGTGCGGTTAATTGATGCAAGCAATAGATATTTGACATTCCAGCGAAAGAAAATAGTTTCCCCAAACATCAGTGCCAGAGGCAGATATTGGACGCATCCCGATCGTTGCAGCACGTTCACTTTTTAAGATAGCCCCATATAACTCTCAACACTTAATATGTGTATGAAAATCTAGATCGAGTACGATATTGGTGGCACCACCTGCAGTATTTAATAATACAAGGGTCAAATTGTGAAAATCTTCTGACCACGCTATCATTTGTATGTTAGATAGCTCTTTCTGAAATTATGGAGGATTGTGGAGGAGGTGAGAGTATAAATTGTGTGTGATACCAAAGGCGCCCCCTACAACTGAGAAGGAATTATGGACCAGAATGTGTTTTAAGGTATAGAATTTTATGTCTAAAACAATATAATTGGTTTAGACTAGTTTAATTTAGGATATTCCAGACCATATCCAATGATAGCACGTTATATAATATCAGCGACCTTGGTCCATTTTTGTGAGGTCAGCTGGCCTGCAAGGTTGAAGAGATGATTTTGTAATGGTAGGGTGTAGTTGGACATCAATGGCAAAGATGATTGAGCCTCCAAATCAAATTTCACTTGGGTATATTGTATAGGCCTATTAGACTAGACTTGGTGGTCTACCTTTTTGGTCACTATGGCCCAATGGTTGTGACCTTGATCTATTCTAAGGTCTTTAAACATTCAAGAAAAGGACATGTACCGCAATTCAACATCGCGATTAAAAATAAAGCAAGTGATGCCAAACGTATTACAAATGTGTACCATGTGGACATTTGATATTTCACAGTGTAGGTAACCTTGCATTTATTGCAAATAATTATATTTGGTGATGGTGGTCAGCAGAGCATTAAGCCCATGGGTTTTTTGTTTCCATGTATGTCACGTAATGTGATTTTGAAAAAAGGGTGCTGACCTTCATAGTTGCATTGACCTGTTTGGCTTTGCCACATGAGCAGTTTTATAGCTACATTTATTCTAAGCAGTATATAGTTTCTATGGCAATATTTATCCTTTTGAGTATTGTAAACAGTGCTGTAAGAAAATCGCTATGGAGATTTTTTTTGGGGGGGGGGGGATATGAAATTGTGGTGGACAGGAAATGGTTAAAATACAGTGCACCGAGCAGAAATCATGTCATCGCCGGGCATGAATTCCCGCTCTTCGATAATATTCATGGGCGTATGGAGCAGATGTAATGTACCTGTGAACAGGAGCCCTCAAGCAAGTCATTGTCAGTGTACTTGGTGCCAGTGAATTTCCCTCCTTTACTACTGAGGCCTAGGCCTACAGGTCTTTTTTTTTTAATATTTTTATTGAGTTCCTCTATTTACAGTATACATATGGTACAATACATGATGCAACTTGTATCTGCCATACAGTATAGTACAAGAGAGTACATTATGTGCAAGATGTAAAATGTTGCAGCAACATGTCACATATGTGCAAGTAAAGTGTTGCGATGTATACAAATACCATGCATAGTATATTTATTCTTTTTTGACTTATTCATTATACAATTGTTATGATTATGAAGCACAAAATACATTTGATTCAAAAGGGTTATTCATAACTATTGTACATGATACCCATGATGGTCCACGCATTACAGTGATAACTGCCGTAGATGTGACAATTTAAGTAAAATTGCTTTTTGTAAGGTTTCCCAATTTGCTTTAAATTGTGTAGTTCTAGCTTCTACTGCACTAATATATTCAAATACAGAAATTTTCCTTTTTAACAGAAATGAAAAAGAAGTAAAGTTGATGTTTTCAGAACCAAATCTTTGTGAATAAATATAATATTTTCCATACAAGATACAGTAGGTCAGGTTGATTTTGTTGGGAGTGTCAAACAGACCAAATATTATATTTTCCAGTGTAAATGTAACGCTTTCATTCATATATGTTTCCCAAAAATTAGATAGCTGATTCCAAAAGGAATTGGAGGAAGGGCAGTCCCAACATTTGTGAACTATTGTTTCTCTATGTTCTCCACATATTTCACATATTTCATTGTCTGTAATACCGATTTTATATAACCAGTGCTTGTTCACAATTATCCTATGTAAGCCTACAGGTCTTACTTCGAGGTAAAATTTCCGCAGCAAGTCGCCGAGATCTACAGTACTTAGCGTGTAATGGCGGGGGAGGCTCCATTACTGGCGACACTGCGTATGTTACGCTCTGAAGGCTCATCTTTTCACGAAATTTTCCCAGCAAAGTCTATTAATTGCCAAAAACTCCTTTCAAATGAACATTTTTTTCTCTTATAAGCCCCAAAATCAGGGAGAATTTTCCCAGCGTTTTCTTCCTGGGTCATTTTTCACGCTAATTTGACACCATATTTTCAACTATTTCGGTTCACAAATTTCCTAACAAAGGTATCAATTTTACGAAAAAGTGCCCTGACAAAAGGTGGGGTTTTGAAAGGTCGATTTGTGCACCCCAAGCAAAAGTTTGGGGAAGTACACTACCACCTACCCCCACCCCAGTGTAATAGTCACATTAGCCTACTTTGTTTCGACAGGTAAGGCAGGTCTTGAAGCGCTTCATACTATAATTATGCCCAGCGTTCCTCTGACCCGCTGCCAGCTTTGCACTCTGTTCGCACTGTTGTAATTCATCCTGTCCAAGTCCACTATTTTGATATAGGCCAAAAAGACCACCCAAATCTGCGTCCATTACATCAATCGGGTACAGAAATCTGTGCGTCGTCTGATGGGCGTGTCAAAGCAATGCGTACGCCTGCAGTCAAAGGTCAAGTGGCGACTGCTAATCAAACAAACTTTTCATAAGCGGCTTGCCACTTGACCGTAGACCATGATGGGCCTAGCAGTTTTGTATATTGAGTTTTACCGCCCATTCAAATTTGAAATTACAGCCTAGAGGATGCCCTCCTTAATGGTAATAATGGAACTTTACGACCTAAAAATTACGACAAGCCATTTGGAACATGATATTAATTAGTAGATTTTCTCAGGAATGTACTTTGCTTCAGAATGGTGTTCGCAAAGCTGAAGTTGCAATTTTAAGCACACTAAATTTGTAGTAAATGTACCCACTACCTTGTCAAAGTAAAGGGGTATTTCCATGTGTAGTATATATATATATATATATATGTGTGTGTGTGTGTGTGTGTGTGTGTGTGTGTGTGTGTGTGTGTGTGTGTGTGTATGTATGTGCCTGAAAGAGCACATATTTAACTCAGCTAACTGTTTAAGTTCACAATTTCTTCATTTGAGTGAAAACAAGAAAGTTTTGTACCATCAGTGCTCTGTTTCATTTGGTCAGAACGTAATCTTTCCCCAAATTGTACGGAAGATGACGTCCATTATCATTTGCATTTTTTTTTTATCCAGCACATCCGAATTATCAATGTTTGCATATTTTCCAACTGTCCTCAAAAATGCCTCCTGTTTCAAAACTCGCTGTATTTTTACCATTTGCGACTAGTCTAAGATGGACATGCAGTCACGTGCAATGAAGGGCCATAATATGATTTGTACGGCCAAGCAGGCACTTGAAAGACTCATCTTGTCATTGACATAGCCTGCATTAAAGGTAAATCTTACTGTGCTTTTAGTCTTTATGTGATGGACACTTTTCTGACACTGTCTACAAGAATATATAATTGCATTGAAAGGTAGGATCTGCTTGCATGTCTGAGTACAAATCCGGAACGAAAATGGGCTTTCCCCTGCTCAATAAAACTTTTTTTTTGTTTTGTTGACATTGTAAAAGTTTCACGGGCAACTTTCCTTCGCACAGAGAGACTCTCGAAAGAAGTTTGAAAAGTGTCACAAATTACTCTCTCATGAAAGAAAACGCTTGCTGAAAATCCATATTTTTTCATATCAATCTGAGTTTCCTTGAAATAACAAGCCAGATCAGTGAAATATAATAAGTAGTCTTGTTTGGTATATTTTCGAATGGTTTTTCAAAAGTCCCCACATAGCACAAAGCTTTCCCTGTGTAAAACGTGGCAGTCCCCTCAGACCAGCTCCATCAATCTAACAAGTTTGCGTTGTACTTTGGGTAAAAGTCTGTACAATATTCTGGCAAACTCACAGAGCTGGATGAAATTGTCACTAGTTGCCTCCACATATCCCTTATGGATGGAACTGACACCAATGATGTGCTCACCCCCCCCCCCCCAAAAAAAAGACAAGGGTGTCTAAATCCTGGGAAAAAAACGTCTTTTTTATGAACATCTACAACGTTGCCGGACTTAGGACCAGGCCATGTAATCTTTGTCAACTGGAATATTTACTTCAAAATTCAAATTCATGAAAGGCACAATAATCGGAAAATAGCTTAAGTCGCGTTTTTGTTTGTTTGTATGTATTTTTAAGACCCAGGCGGTATCATTTGCTTTGTGGTTTTTTCTTGTATTACATGTTAATACATGAGAACAATTAAGGTAATGTCCAACCTGTTTTTAGATAATTGCTCATCTGATTTTGTTTTACATTTTGCTAGACATACATGATGTCTATCATATGTCCAAATGTGTTATTTCTAGTCTCAACTTAGTCTTAAATTTTTTTTTTTAAATAATTTTAACATGGTAGTCAACAGACCATGTAATCTTTTGATTGCTTCAATAAAATATGTTCGAACAAACTGTTGATTCCTGACTACAGACAACAGGTATCTACACTAAAATGTTTGTTTCACGTGGATATATCTACAAAACGAGTTATCTGATTTTACACAATTAAAAACTGATTTGGTCTAAGACTTTTCTAGTGCCAAAATGTATCCGAAATTTTCTAAGAAATCATAAGCTCCTTTTCAAATACTTATCAAAAAATGAAGATTCTCAAAATCTCGAGCACTTTTATAGAAAAGCCGTTTTCACAAAATTTGTTTTAAAAAATTAATAAACTACCAAAAACCTTCCGTTTAAAAAACATTGAATTTTGACTTCCATTTCCAGCGCAGATGAATTTCAGCAAAGCCTTGTGGTCAATTGAGTATATAGGTTTATTATGTCAAGTCAGAAATGCATATTTGTGTGATTTTTGGCGTGGAAATGAAGTCACTTTCCAGGTTGGACATCACCTTTATAGGCAATTCTATCGCCACATGTCTATTTTTACCGGGTCTTTCATTCATGCTGTTTGTTGATCATTAAAATGATGCTTTGGGACATATATATATATTGCTCAGTTTTGTGTTTGGGCATGTGGAATAGCGTTTCACCTAAACAAGAATTCTAAATTAGTCTTAGACCGATAGCTGTTATAAAAATCAGTAGTAAAATAACAAAACAGAACTATGAACAGCTGTTAAAAATAGGCTAGTTTTGGGATTCCCTTTACAAGTGATAACAAACCGTGCACCAAATCGTTTCGATGTTGAATTTTTCCTATACTTAGTATTTTGTTTCATTATGACGATGATGAGGATATAGGCGATCATGATAAATTTACATGTACTCAGCAATACGCACATATATCCATGCTTCAAATTTGCAATGCAACAACATGTATACAGTGTAATGCATGGCATCACTGAGACACATGGAGCTTTAACTTTGACATAAGGTATGGTGACCAGTCACATCGTTTGGCAATGCAAAAATACGACAGAAATATACGACCAAATGGCCCTGAAAGGATTCGGGTGGTATGTGCATTAAAAAAAAAAAAAAAAAAAAAAAAAAAAAAAAAAACCCTGTTTAATCTTATTTTGCGCTAACAAACAAAGGATTTCATTTCAACCCGGCGTGACGTTCACATACTACCAGGGGTAACCACCAAATCGTTTTGCTTGTAAGTTGTCGATATGAAAGTTCTGGGGATATTTACAACCGCGATGTCAGCCGGTACTGTCTGCAGTTCCATATCTTCGTGATCCTCATCCACTCAATTCTTGAAATATCGCGCGCAAGAACTTTACTCGGACATATTGACAATCGGACAGACTGAAGCTATCGCAATACCCCCCCCCCCCTCCCGCCGTTGTAAAAAAACAGCCACAAGTTTAACAAAACTACATAAAAGCAACACAGCCTGATCACCAACCACAGTGGAAACCGGTCCATGGACTCCAACAAACACACAAACAAAGAAACTGAATATTCATGAGAGAAAACATTCCTGGGGGTCGGGTGGGGAGATGGATTTAATTGTCTCTCAGTACATTGCGAAGAGCTATTCTCAATGTGAAAAACGTTTTTAGATATTCTATCACAATCATTTTCGTCGGCGTTGGCGTCATCGTTGTTTCCGTCGTCATCATTTTCGCCACCAAAATCGACATTATCATCAACCGTGTGCTCGTCATCATCCAATGTGCACCTATATATATATATATATATATATATATATATATATATATATATATATATATATATATATATATATATATATATATATATATATATATATATATGTATATATATATATAGACTTTGCATCTTCCTTACCCCTATCCTCGTGTGGCGATTATACTTAACTGGCCTGCGTTGTACACGTGAACTCCTCCGTAGGATGGTGTGACTGTTTCACAAATTTGTACCATACGTATTATCTTATTCGCCTGTTGAAAAATGTCTTTAAATAGAAACTCTTCACTTGTGAGGGATTTTTGGGGAGTCCTTTATGATTAAAAAAAATAGCAAAGAAGGTTCATCGTTGCATAGAATGAAAAGATCACAAGCACTCGGGTGTGACTAGCTCGCAAAGGCAGGCCTACTTTCAAGAACCAGGAAGTGATATGCTCAATGCATAAAATGTCTGCGTTTGGTAGTGAAAGGTCAGTGTGATCTGCATGGGAACAAGCAAGATAAAACAATGTCTCGAATAACCCCAGGTAAGTGTAAAACGCTACTGTCTGGATCTAATGTCCGTGGAAAAGTTGTTGACAACAGAATATGTTAGAGAATATGAATTCAGTGTTGGTACACACTTGTCAAGTATTGCTGATAAACCGTTGGAATTGGTAAACCTCGGTATGTCTTCTTGATATCGGTTGCACATAAGTTGCGTCACAGTGTAGGATATAGTAAAGAAACTTTAATCTGGAAGTCTGAGCACTTACTAGGAGTATACATTTATGAAGGCCATTCGATTCATCTGTTTGCTTGGGTATCAAACGTAAAAAAATGACTCGGGGGGGGGGGGGGGGAGGGGGGACTCCCATTTAGGATTGTACTGTGTATTTGCCGCGGGAAAGCCCCTGTTCCCATTGCTCCAAGGATTAGACACCCCCCCCCCCAAAAAAAAATGTACACAACTAGAGTAGGATAAGGGTAACAATTATTGGAGTGAACTGTAGGTACAGGATATAATTAGTAAGTTCTTGGGGAGGGTGGGGGGTGGAAGTAAGAATGTGCTAAAACATGTTTAAAATTGGAATGTTGGTCTCCAGAATGCAGCAAGATGTACCAAAGCAGCACTCCTTTCAACACATTAGAAGGTTAAGAAAAGGGTACCTTTTTACATCTGCTGTAGGATTAAGATAGGGTATTGTATGAAGATGTCCGAGGCACACACACACCCTGATGTTAAGTATGTGCCCACCCCCCACCCCCCACCCAACCCCCGAAAATGAATAAATACAACAAGCATGCAAGCAATACTGATGGCATGTAATAACTTGACACCTCATATTTACGCCCATGAGGACACACACGGTGCCCTTGTTTTCGTTGTATGAGAAATGCATATACAAATAGTATAGCGGCAAACACCCAAAAAGAGGCTTAGTTTAGGAGATACATCCACAGTAAAACAAAGCACAACCTTTTCTTATGGCAAATTAGCCAATTTTACATCAGAAAATAATGGTTGTGGTTGTTGATTAAGGTGACATGACTATTTTATTGCCACAAATACAAATATATGGCAATTAAGTTTGCATTTTTTTTTTCAAAATGGATGTTTTGCTCAAAGATCCTCTAAAACGTGACTTATATAAAAACAAAACTGGCCTCTAGTATGCAGGATGCATTGACTGAAGTAAACAAATGCTGAAAAGTCTAGCTGTAGCTGTCTAAATATGTAAAAATTCAAATTAATTTCAAAGGTTTAGCAACAAACGTTGCGAGCATTACGGTGATCCAGACATAAAATGTGCCACAAATTTCCATAAATTTGCACTATATGCTTGTTTTGTGGACCTAAATCTGCCCAAATGTCTCGACATATGATATATGATAGAAAAAACGCTTCACATTCCTTTAAATCGGAATAGGATAAAAATATATATTACCCCAACCCCTTCATTTTTGGTTTGCTTCATTTCCTTTCTACCCTGTTCTCATTCTGCTTTAATGTACACATTATATACATGTTTCCACATACCCGAAATAACAAATGATGACGTTTTAAATAAAATATACTTTTGCCTTGGTATCTGATTGGCAGAGTATGATTTCACTGTAATTCGTCGGTCTCTCACCATGAAATCATATATAAGAGCCTATCGCATAAATAATAGTACTCCTGGCAAAAAACAAGCAAACAAACAAACGGTACTGTGCCTCGGTTCTGTTCTGTTCTGTGCTATAGTCAGGTTACCTGTAAGAGCACCACAGCTGAATCGGAAACCAGTTCTCTCCATATGGTGTCAACAGTTTACCCACTAGGTTTAATCAAGTGGCATGTAATCAACTTACGAGGATTGTCGACGGCAGAATTTATATAAAAATTACATCCTGCGATAATTTGCTTGGGTTGCTCACAGCAATATAATAATTGTAAATATTAAGATACATAAATTTATCTATATATTTATTTATTTATTCCATCCACGGGTCAACAGGCACAGGCCCAATGACAGACCGAGTAAAACCGTACATACATATAAATACATAGAATATAATAGGTAAAAACACAACAATAATTAAAATTTAAAGAGTGTCCAACTGTCAGAATAAACCGTAAAAGAAACTGGATAACTGTGATTTAAAACTGACAGAGGTGGAGAAGATGTCCAAGTTAGGCACAGCGTTAAAAGTCCTGAGTGCTCTTGGCAGGAATCTAAAATTTCTGACATTAATTCGTGATCTAGGAATCAAAGACAGACAGGTCGTTCTAAAGTGTCTTTGAGGAACATAAAAAGGAATTTGAGCGAGTAGATACGAACAATTATACTTAGCGGAGATTATACCCTGTAAAAAAGTCAGATCTAAAACCTTTCTCCGCTCACTTAACATGGGTAAATTATACATCCTGCACGCTTGTTCGTATCCTATTTCCGGGTAATAAACTGAAGTTTTAAAACATAAATATCTTATAAAACTCTTCTGGATGTTCTCTATACGCTCAGATAAATATTGACATTCAGGAGACCACACAACAGAACAATACTCAAGCCTGCTTCTTACTAGTGATACGTTGAGCGATTTCAGGGCGCTCACAGCAGGAAGAAAGAAAAGAACCGCATGACCTTTTGATCAGCCCGAGCATTCTGAAAGACTTTGAAAATTATACAAGTTTTGCATATAAAGTGTATATAAGTCAAAACATAGGGATAACTAAAAATAATTGAAAAATAGATTTATATTTATATGTAATATGTTTTGGTTCTGACAGGGACGTGCATTTCCAAATCCACCAACCTGGTTCCGATCAACCTCCAATAAGTTATGGCATTTATACACATGACTCTTGATATGGTTTAACAAAGCTTCCTATTGTATTCCTATAATACATTTACACCTTGACCAAACCAAAGAGTGACCATTAATGAGCCACTGCATATGATTTATAATGACTTCACATTTAAGCTGCAGCAACAGAAGCACCTACCTGCTTTTTAGACCTCAAGGGGCAGGTTTTTAGAAGTGGTGAAAGCTTAATATGCGAATGTAAAATGCACGGTGAGTCTGAGGGAGATCTAAGGGGAAGAAGCAGAGCTGTGTAATTGAGTTACAACAACACTGTGTTTTACTTCCTATTTTTGTTTGCATTATATCTATGTGACTTGTATAAACAGCTGTTTAAGAGTGGAGGAGGTGTTAATGTAGGAGATGACAGGATATGAGGGCTTTTGTTTTTTTTTTTTTTTTTTTGCATATTACATTGTTCTGAGGGGTAGCACAAAAGAGGAATTATAAAATCTACACAGAATGGCACGGGACTTAGGGCACAATTTGGGGTTGGACACGAATAAACAAAAAAGATTAAGGTGATGACTGCGTCAAAAGCAAAGGTAGGGATAGAAGTAGGTGGTCGGAAAGTTCCAGAGAGGCACGAGAAGATCAAAAGATATGAGACGTGTATGGTAATGAATATTTGGGTGTTTAGATCAAAGCTACAAGTCGCGGCATGTTTCTGTTTTGTGTCGAAAAGATCAGACATAAGGTCAAAGGAACAATAAGAATGATTACAGTAACAGTAGCAAATAGTTTCAACAGTCCATTCATACGGAGGGTACCTTGGGAAAGGGGAGAAATTCCAGGTATGTTATGTAGGTCAAATGCAGTGAGTGACAAAGACCTGGAATGGGCACACACAGAGATGAGTAAAAGGATACCATGCATGGGCCTGCTTTGTGTGGCAGCAGAAGCAGTATTAGGGGGTCTTGCCTGTTAGAATGTCCGGGATAGCAATGGCAAAGTTCAGTTCTTGGGGCTACTTGCAGGAGAAAAGAGAGGATATGTGGTGCGGGAAGATGTACCTTGAGGCAGTTTAAGAATAGACTAAGCGGGGGCTAGACATTGACGAGCTGGCAGGAAGCTAAGACCTGAAGGGGTCAGATGAGGTTAACACTACATGGAAGGCAAATGTTGGCCATGGCAAGAAAGCACGAGGAGGAGTGGAAAAGAGGGGTTTAAGAGAAGAGCACGTTGAAAGCTCAGCAAGCAATAGAGAAGTCAGTAAAGGGATGGAAGTAAGGGTTCAAGATTACTATTCCAAGGGAGAACAGAGGTACTTGTTAAGAGGCGTACACAAAAGTGCACAGAGAGAAGTGATGAGAAATGCTAAAATATGAAAGGAAGATGTAGACGAAACTGTGGCTCATTTGCTTTTATGGTGTTTGGAATACCAGGACTTCTGAGATAGACTGTTTGAGAGTCGGGCCAAAAAAGATGAGGCATGTAAGAACATAGACCAAGTTCGAAATATGGCAGAAAGTTATAGATTAACATGGATTATGGGGCTGAAGGGGAAAATGCCAAGAAGTGGAATAAAGGTAGACTAAGGGCAAGGCCCACTGCTGGAGTGCTGGGAACGGAGTTGTGGTGTGTTGGGTTTTAGGGAGATTAAGGCCAGAGTGGGCAACTGAAGGAAGGGAAGGGACAAAGTAGCCCTGGTTAGGGCTCCCATGACTCTGGCCGTGGCAACAGAGTCTGGAAGTTTGGGTACGCTGCTTGTGAGATGCAACAGTGGGAACGTTGTTAGTTTGTTTGTTTTAATGGCTTCCTCTTCACAGGACCGCGGCGAACAAGCGCCACACCAGAGAGAGACGGGAAGTTCCATCTGAGCGCTTTTGTGGAACCCGTGAGGGTAAACACCGTTTAGCGTTTCCATATGTAACGTCATGGAAACGTATTATTACACAGATCGCAACAATACAGAACCCAAAGAAAGACCATTTATTTAGGCTTAAACAAATACCAAACTGACTGAAATGAATAAGTGGAGAAGGATGTGTATTTGAGCTTAGTTTGTAAGAATTACATCTGCGCTCAAAATACATAAAGTAAAAGCTGTGGACACGGGACATTGGTGCAAATCTGCCTTGGACTCGGCCACCATTCAGGCCATATATACAAATTTTAGAAGAAAAAAAAATCTTCATTTATTTTTGAAAACTTGAATATAAACCGATCACGGTAATAAATCAGTAGGAGTAGGAGGAGATCTATTACCCCACCCACCTGCCCCTAAAATTATGTTTCGACTAAAATCGGGATCGTATGCCCAAAGCTACACAATGTGCCGAAATTGATGTGTTCTGGTACTATCTTCCATATAATTACAAATGAGCGGAAAATATTAACAGTCTTGACATAGTGTTTTTGTTTTCATTGTTTAGAATATATATATATATATATATATATATATATATATATATATATATATATATATATATATATATATATATGTGTGTGTGTGTGTGTATGTATGTGTCTATATATATATATATATATATATATATGTATGTATGTATATACATGTATGTATATACAAATACACATATATATACATATATCTTTCTTCTTTAGAAAACAGAACGTTGTAATCATCGTAATGTTAACTGTAACTTTATAGTTGTTGTTATTAACTTCAAATCCGGCACCGTGGGACACATTGACTATCGTAATGCGTTTTTCAATCATACAAGCCACGGCATATAGCTACAAACACAGATAGATTTGAAAGTTTGTTGGTACCAAAGACGCGCATGTATGCCAATAATTTGCTCATTTACGCTTCCTGTATTTTATGTCTCAAAAAATCAAAACTGCGAAACAATTGTTCAAGTTTCTTATTTTTCGCGTTTTTTACATGGAGGCGTCAAACAGCGTAAAGGGTATAAATTATGCATATTTTCTGACTAATTTACTTCGGTTTTGACAATATCTGGGGTTTCCTGAACATGTTTTCGATCAGTTATTCTACAAAAATCAGTATATGGACTCTACACAATATGCAAAGACTGATTCTTCTTATTTGTGCAATAAAACATTCCTACCACCAAAACAAACGACTAGAATCATCCTTTTTTTAATGTAAAATTCAATATTCTTTTCAAACAAATAGACTGCGGCTTGTTCTAACGTGGGAAGGTGTCCCGAATAGTTTGGGACCTTGGCCGCTAGACTAGAATGTTTAATGCACAACTCTGTAACGCTACCTGCTGCCAGGGTTGCGAAGAGTAAACTTAGACTCCAACATATGCAACCAACTAAAACACATAATGTATTAACATACATACATACATAATATTACGTTTCAATTAGCTATGGATGGCTAGAGAGGCTGGCAGTGACAGATAGCCAGACAGACAGACAGGTAGATAGATAGATTGATAGATGGATGGATGGATGGATGGATGGATGGATAGATAGATAGATAGATAGATAGATAGATAGATAGATAGATAGATAGATAGATAGATAGATAGATAGATAGATAGATAGATAGATAGATAGAAACATACGAAATTCTTCGTAAGTTCACAATGTATTGTTATAAAGCATAACTTTCATACCTTGCGAATACTATATAATTGCAACATCCATTTATCTATACTTTTGCTTTTGTGCCAGGTGAAACTCTATTAACTGGACGGATACGAGTGATGTATGTTGTAATTGTGTGCTGGTTTTACTTTTTTCATCCCGGTAAGTTTCCAATTCTTTATAAATTACGGTCAAGTGTCAATCAACAGTTTCAACTTGTCTCCAATTTCCGGCCGGATTCTCTCCAAATTTGCTAGGGATGTTCATTTGGTATGTCGTTACCAAGTCGTGCAAATTAGACTAGTGACATTTTGGATTTTCATAAATCAACGTCTAAACTTTAATTCCTCCAGCGAGTGACCCTGCTACTTTTTCTACTTTTTTCATGATTTTTTTTTTTCACAGTGAAATTATTTTGGACATCTATTTACGGGAGCGCATATTTCAAAAAATATATAGTTCAATGTAGTTTTTGTAATAATTATTATCATGATTGTTCATTCAGCAGAGATATTTCTGTTAAGTACAGTTCTTTGTTAATCTATATTTTGAAGGCAGCCATTGTACCAGTGTACAAATGTAACATTCCCATGAATCAGAGAAACAGTATATCTATGTTCATGGTTACCATACAACATGTATATTATCCACACACACACACACGCACACACACACACACACAAACACACACACACATATTATATATATATATATATATATATATATATATATATATATATATATATATATATACAGAGAGAGAGAGAGAGAGAGAGAGAGAGAGAGAGAGAGAGAGAAGGGCAGTTGAAATTAAGAAAATGTAAAACACTATTGCACACATATAGAAATGTACCTATGGGGTTTTCTCTGGTGTTGTTTCGTTTGACCATAAGGGATCTGAAAAGGTCAAATTGCAATCAATAACCTAACAGTACTGAAAAAAACATTACTCACATTTGCAATTGTCAACAGCAAAGAGATTCAACAGGTATTGAAGCATCAACATTCCTTTTCCCGTACCAATGTATAAAAACAAATTTCACTCCTGACTTGAGGCAGACAATCAACCAAAAAAAAAAAAAAGCAACTGGTGATTTTTAACCGGTCCTCTCGACCTTTGAAAAATTCTGTTTGTTAAGTAAAGACTTGGGTGTTGCCAAAACATCTATAGGTCTAACCATTAAAAAATAACACTCCAGCACTGTTATAATGCCCACCTTCAGAATATTCTCGAGCATACCAGAACTCAACAAAAAGGATAATTATGAGATAATTTTAACAATTTTGATATATGTAGAAATCAACCTTCAAGAGAAAGTAGGTAAATGAAATTATACACTTAGCTATGCCGATACCTCAACAATATGCAGACCGCAGGTATATGCTTATCCCTTATGAGAGATTCTCTACAGGTATTCTCTCACAGTTCCAAGTCCCATGGCGAGTGCTAAATAGTCTGGTGCAAATCCCACAGAAGTATGGTTTGCTTGCAATGTGATACATAAAGTTACGTTGCTGATCCACATCCCACAGAGGTGCAGTTTGGCTCCAATGTGGTACAATTAAATCAAATGTAACCGTCCATTAAAGACACTGGCCACTCAGGTACAATCTAAACATGAGTATCTACTTGGCAAATAGCAATGGCTCACAGCCCACTGTCCCACTGGCTTGAAAACACACACAAGTTGTCAGATCTCAGAATTCTCCTCTCCCAGTCCTGAAGGGAGCTGCTTTATATTGCTAGGCTGACAGCTCTGACCAGTACTCTGCAATTTTCTAACTAATCACACATCATATTTCTATGTGATCTTTCTACACCACATCAGAACTTTCCCCTTTGTTTATAGCTATGCCAGTGTGTAAGTCGCTATTTCAGGCACTCCATTTTCACAAAGCAAAGCTCATTGACAAAGTAGGCCAGCTCAGTGACCCTGCATGCACCCAATGAATACAGCGACATCTCCAAATCAAAACTAACAGCCACTTTTACCAAAGATAAATAGTGGCATAGTAGGCCTGTACCGTATATTCTCCTGACTGTCAGTCAGCTGTGTAAAATGAACAGGGTCATCTTTTTCTTGAAATTTGTCACCCTGATCCCACTTAAACATGGTGTGGTGAGGATATAGTTTGAGTGGGCGTGTAAGAGCTTGACCTGATTCCCAAGGTCACATCTCGAGTATTTGTGTATTTTGTTTTGACTGAAAATTAAGCTAACAAGCATACATTACAGGATTTTCCGCCTGTTCAAAGGGCAAGGTTTAAGATGAGCATGACCAAACTTTACCTTTTTCTGCTTTAAAAAATCCTAGGCCATACGTTTTCCATGAAAAGTACCCATTTGGAGTTAAGAATCAGCTTTCTGGCTCAAAGTTCCTATTCGTAGATCTATCTCTGAATAAAAATAATCCTTTTTTTTATTGCAGTCACAAAGTTGCATCAACAGTAGCGTCACTGGAAAATGTGTCTTACATAAAGCTGTTTTTGCCATATTTATGATTCATACATACCTTTTATGTGACTCATTTGAGTAACTAACTTGCATGTTCACGTATTCGTTTATAATTGCAAAGATATTTATTTACCTAACTCTTTCACAAGTGGGCTGTGCATCCAACCTGGCCCTGGGAAAATCGGCATTTATGAGCAGCATGAGTGACAATCGCCCAGCTGGGAAAGCAGTGGATGGTAAACTCACGACCGATGTAGATACCTGTGCGCAGACAAGGTCTGGAGGAGGACATAATGCTTACTGGTGTGTCGACCTTGGTAGCGTTTACCGAGTAGCATCAGTAGAGATAACAATGAGAAAGGGCTGCTGTGGTAAGACAACTTTGATTTCAAAATTCACAAATTGTCTTCTCTCTCTCTCACTCTCTCTCTCTCTCTCTCTCTCTCTCTCTCTCTCTCTCTCTCTCTCTCTCTCTCTCTCTGTCTGTCTGTCTGTCTGTCTATCTAGCCAGCCAGTCAGCTAGCTACCTAGCCAGCCGGCTTTCTATCTATTTAGCTATCTAGCTAGCTGTCTGTATGTCTGTCTGTCTGTCTATCTTTCTATTTACCTGTCTGTCTGTCTATTTATCTGTCCTTCGTTGTCCACTTCATCCATGCATCCACTTGTCCATCCATCCATTACCTCTGTCCTTCTATACGCCCACCTGGCATCTGCCTCTACATGTGTGAGATGAATTTTCTATGTTATCAAGGTACAATTAATGCCTGATGTACAAAATGATTACAAGAAGTAGAAAGGCTCAATAATCTTAACTGGACATACGTTTGAACTTGGCTTCCACTGAACGATGATCTCAGATGAGGTGATATGCAGCTTGAAATCATGCCATGTTCCGGTATTGTTTAATGGGCTTGTTACACGAATAGCATGGAACCGTGAAGTTATTAACATGAAACTTTGTGCGTCACAAGACAGACAATAAAGACTGTCAGGCACAACATGAAAATACAGCTCTTTATTATTTTTTGGAACATTGTCCAGTGCCTGGTGCAACATAAATAATTATCATCGGTGGTTTCATTTTGATAAATAATAATAATAATAATAATAATAATAATAATAATAATAATAATAATAATAATAATAATAATAATAATAATAATAATAATAATAATAATATGCCGAGGTTCTCGCAGTTTACATGAAAAAAAATGATATTTATTAATTGTAATTTGTTGAATGAAGTAAAATGTCTAGTCAATTTAGGGTCGTAGATTTAACGCAGCCAAACACCTGAAAGTCCTTAAAATGATTGTGATTAAAAAACATATCAACTGCTAAAGTGTCGTTGCATTAAAATAATCACCCACTCAGCAGACAGCTTTATTTTCTGCAGTTAGCTTCATGGGACTGCGTGTGATTTTTTAGGATCATCTCAGTGGCAATTTAAGCACCAATTACAACAACCTTTCTGCCCTCGTTAGATTACAGGATTCCTAGTTGTTCAATATACGAATTCAATTCCTCAATTTTAAAATGATATTGTGATGCATGTGTACAATAATTCCAAAATCATAGTTTGCATGTTTATTCTTTGTCTACATTAACACTTTACTATTTGCAAATTGAGTTCCTCTAGTGCCAAGTTTGTGACTGAGTCAACAGGTTTCCTTGACAAGCTTTGGGCGCTTTGCACCCAAAGCGTGTCTAGGACAGCTGTTGACCTGGACTATTAAAACGTTTTTTTAGATCATTAGCATGCTGGTGCATGAATTAATGGCCACTTTACAGTAAATATAGTATCCATTTTGATAATTCAGAGAAGTGCATGTTAAGTTCTGCGACTGAAGTCGCAGCTGGCAGTGAAAGAACATGTCTTATGGGCGGGCACGAGGGCGCGCAACTGAAGTGTTTCTTCAAGCAGCTTTTTTATTTTGTGACGCAAATATAGGTTTTTGTCAGTGCAATTGCCTTGAATAAAGATGGGGTTTTGATGGTAAATGTGAACTTCATGCACGTGGTAAAAAAGCATTCGTCATTTCATGTGCGCTTGTACAAAACATATCCTAATCAGAATTAAGTATCACGCACAATTAGATTTAAAAATTGCAGGTATTTGTATGATGGACGTTCATAGGTTCATGACCACTGATTATGATTTGTATGTGTCCGGGCTATCCCCGTAACCCCTGGAGGGGGGGTCTTCTCGACATTGGCATGTAAAGAACTGCCGTTGAAATGACCCTTTTTTCATCCACTGTAGAGTTTTGACCGTCCGCCTCTAGATGTATAGTCTGAATATCGGCCTACTTTTTTCAGAAGAGAGAGACATCACCAACGTTGTTTACCTGTAGGTCAATTTTTTACAATTTGCATATAAAAATGAAAACATAGAGTTTTGACTCCCCATTTTGGGAGTATTGTAGAATTTTGATCCCTATTTTGGAAATAGATGTGGAATTCTGACCCCTATTTTGTGGAAAATCGCATGTAGAATCTAGGGTTTGAGTCTCTCAGGGCGCCTATATGTACCCCTTTCAGCCACAATACCCTCCCCGGGGAGTTAAGACGCAAAAGGCTGTGGAAATACGTTTTGGCCTTCTTTAATTTTTTTTACGATAATAACATGTGGTACCAATAGTATACTAATTAAATACAGGTCTGTCAGGGCGAATAACACGTGCCTCTAATGTATTGGTTCTGCCAAAACTTGGCTACCGCTTGTGTATAAATATGACTTGCCAGTGTGGCACTTGGTTGGTTGTTTCACAGTGTTGCTATCATGGCTCACCACGAGTTATACCTCGCGTGTGTTCTCCCGGGTGCAAAGATATATAATCAAAATATTAAAACCTGCATCTGTGTATATTCTATTTGCATACTATGTACATGTATTTTGTGTTTATTTGTGTTATATCAGCTGCTATTACATCATTCGTTTTAACCATGTATCAGCTTGGGCCTAAGGGAACACTGATGATGTTTCACCAGCCAGTGACCCTGGTAAAAGAATCAACTAGTCAACCAAACAATCAATCAATCAACCAACCAGTCAATCGATCGATCAATCATCATCATCATCATCATCATCATCATCATCATCATCATCATCATCATCATCATCATCATCATCATCATCGAAATAGGAAAGCATGGAAGCGTCAAATACCTGTATTCCGGTATCTTTTAGGGGGAATGTCTATTCATTACAGTCGTCCAACCAAACGTGGCGCTGTGAATTTCTCAGTCAATTCATATTTTAGTTCCATTTTCAGTTTAATTCATCCTCATGTACAAAAATGAAGCGCCCTATCCATTGTTCATTCGCTGTGATCTACACTGACACCTCAGGACATTTTACTAGGTGTTTGCCACCACCGATTAGCAGAACGTTGCACTTGTGAATATTTGGGTTTGTGTACTTCAATCTGAGATAGAAACATAAATTCAACAAGTCACCATATATTGACGTTTCCATTTCAGAGAAATCTTTTGGATCATTTACATAATTTAGCATGCTTATTTGTGGGAACCGGTTTTGAATTTGGCAAGGTGGTTTGTTGCGTCAGTTTCACACGTATAACCACAACAATCAGGCGTAAGCCTATGCTCCAAAACAATTTATGTACGCCGTTTCCACCAGATTTTAATGCTATGTCATTTATTTCAGATAGCAATCTTACAGCCGCTACCATATATGTTTCCGAGAACAGGTACTTATCACCGACACCACAAGTGTACAGCGCCAACGAAAAGTGTCGAGATATCAGTGACAGAAGAAGGAATGGGTTGCCATTAGGAACCACAACACCCATTGAGTGTGCATCTCCAATAGATGGACAATTTGTGTGCATTCAGAATCGAGGGCCCATAGCTATTTCTCTGTGTGAGGTCCAGGTGTACGGCGCGATGCAAGGTGGCATTATATTAAATGATATACGCAGCAGTTTTTTTTCTTTTTTTGGTGTGTGTGTGTGTGTGTGTGTGTTAATATGATGCATTATCTTTCATAGATTGTGCATATTCCACCTAGAAAGTGACCAGATGATATGACAATTGAACAGTAGGCACTTTATCAGACCAGGCCCGTTCAATCCAATCTTTTATGATATTGCTGTAAAATGTGAACTGTGTGTATCGTGGCATGTGCAAAGGAAATAATATGTTTAGCAAGATTAGAGCTGCCCTGTACTATGTAACTGTATTTTCAGGCAATGAACTGCAGTGTGTTTTGTGAACAAGTGCTTTTTTCTTTTTTTTTTTTTTTTTGTATTTATGGCTTCAATTTACTGCAATAACATGACATCAACTTATTAAGGCTCATATATAATTAATCTAAGTGCAACTGATACAAAAATTTATCCAACATACAAACCTGTTTGTACCACAACTCATACAATACACTAAGCAAAAAGACTGTATGATAGCAACACCACAGATTTGAAACACAGCTGTTTGTGGTCTACGGAATAAAGGAGTGGAGCAGTAGTGTTTCCAGGGCTAAGCAGCATGTTCGATGCTTGGTAATTACAGTAGAATAAGCAAAGTATATGTATAATCATCCAATTTCAATATGTAATTTTCTCAGCAAAACATTTCCACTAGTCACTGCTTGTGAACATGTGTTGAGAGTATACAGATCAATTGCAAATCTAGTCTTGAGTAGCAGTATGTATTCCAAATCAAAAATACAGATACGTTTTTCCCATTTTATTCATTTATCTATAATGAACGGTTCTTTTTATAACATTTTCCAAAGCTTCACATTCACCTGCAAGATTGCCACTTGTCACATCATCCACGGTAAGCACAACCACTAAATATTCTACAACAAAATCGGATAAAGACGTGCGGACTGGTACACTTCGACATTACGACATGTCTAGGGAAACCAGTAGATCTGCTTCTCCCCTGTCCGTCCGGGAGTCCTCTGTTACTACGACTGCCTTCACATCATCACGGTTGCCGATGAAAATGGGTGAGAAAAGTTTGTCAACTAGTTTATGCATAAACGTTGCAATGTTGTTACACAATATACATATATAGTAATAAAATGTCCTTCACACCGAACTTTTAGTCCTCTAGCATGCAGTGTGTTCACAGGGACGTAACCACTTCAAAATGAGGGGTCGTACTAAAATTTGCTGATTAGAATGCTGCAAAAATGTTACCCTGGCAATATTTAATATTTCCCAAGGGACGATTCAGCCTCTGAATTAAAATAGCATTGAAAGGTAGTATATTCCTCATTTCGCATAAGCCAAAGGGCCTGCTCCCTTTTTGTTGCCCCGACAACCAGCCACATCAGCCTTCATAGACCATCAATGACTACTGGTGAGAAAGTCGGCTGGACATTCTGGTCGACAAAATTCTTTTGCTTTTGGGTTCATTTCAATGTTTCTTGTAGAACCACATGATGGATACTGGTATTTATGATACATAGATCATCTTATGCCCACCTCTGGATACTTGCCTGAGCCTGTATCCTGCCTTGCCTTCGGGTCCTGGGAGTATTCAAAGTCAGAGAGGGGGATCCATACATGCAAGGACACTGAAGTGGGCGTACTCTCTCTCTCTCTCTCTCTCTCTCTCTCTCTCTCTCTCTCTCTCTCTCCTCTCTCTCTCTCTCTCTCATCTCTCTCTCTCTCTCTCTCTCTATCTCTCTCTCTCTCTCTCTCTCTCTCTTTCTCATTCTCTCTCATTTTGCCATTTGGTAAATTATTAAATTATTTTGTAATTTGAAAATCATTTGCAGCATCTGACTACAATTTATCATTATGTAATTTTGGTCTCAGGATAAAGACATATCTTTTGATACAGCGTGCATAAGATTTGTAGTTTCGTATTTTTAAAAGTGCATCATCATCGCCTTCTTCGTCGTCATCATCAAGTTATGCGGGGTCCAAAGGCTGTCCATTTTAGCCCCCAGGACTCTAGACGACCATGCATTGACAACCCATATTTAGTTTGACATAATTTTTTGCAGATGTATTTCGATTAGGACTTCCAACCAACTTTTGGCATTTGATTAAACACATATTGCTACTAAGACCAGAGCATATCTATGAATGAACCGATTGTCTATTTTTGGTTTTTACGTTCCTTCATACTCTCTAACATATAGAATATCTTTAAGTTATGTCTAATATATGGATTTACTTCCGACAGGGATCCTAATAAGTATCACAGTCGTGCCCCCCTTGGTCTTAATCATTTTGGTGATACTTATTATCATCGGGCTTAAGACGTAAGTACAGTATCTTTGGTGATAAAATATTGCGATCAGTTAGAAAGTATATACGTTCAATATATATGAAGTTGCCTATAACTGTATTCTTGCAACGGCTAAACTGTTTCAGTGATAAGTTTTAACTGAGTCAACAGCTTTCTTTGGCGCATGTCTAGGGTGCGCAGAAAAAAACTGTTGGCATGGACTATTATGGTCTGCATTGTCTTGTGGTACCTTGTGGCATACTTGCACCTGACTAGAACGGTTTACAATGAAAAATGGATCTATTAGCATCATGGCAATCCACAGAACATCGACTTTCGTGGCAATTATCATTGAAAGATTGTAACACGGCAAAATTATGTTGACACGGTGATACTTGCTGAAAGAGGGTTTGAAGTAATGCTTCTGAAATCGTTAAATCGACGTTCGGGGCTCTTTACTGCGTGTTAATAAGGGGGCAATTAATCAATGTCAGAAGCCTGTCATGTGGCACATTACGTGATATTCAAACGTCTTACGGGGATAGCCATGATATTATAGTCTTCACTTAAAACCTTTCTCTCACCACCTCAAGATAACAATTCCGATTATAATTTGCCCGGTTTTCCGCAGATCACACGGCGTGATAATATTGGTAGACCGGGGGGAGGAGTAGCTTTATATGTTCCTCAGACTCTAAAGGTAAAACGTAGGCTTGATCCGGAGTCACCCAACGCTGAAATTCTTTGGGCAGTAGTGTTTTGACATTATAATAATAAATTTTTACTGCAGACCACCAAATGCAGCTATTTTGTTCTGGACTTAATTCGTATGGCACGCGAAACTGACACAGATGATATCATTATTGTTGGTGACAGTCATGCAGATCAAGAAACAAATCACGGGAGAAATTTATCGACTTTTTGTGGAGCAAATTGTCTCACTTATCGTGTTACAGAGCCCACTCGTATAACAGAAACGAGCTCATTATGTTTGGACCAAATCATCACAAAATTGCACCTCAGTGGCTAAAAATATGTTGTCCCAAACAGTCCCCGAAAGATCTAAGTATAATGTTTGTTCTCATTCAAAATTAACTGTCATACCTGAACGTACTGTTTCTTACAGCAAATCTTTTCTTCCCTTCTACTATCAGACTCTTGAACGAGCTGCCAGTTGCAACAAGAAAAGTGAATTTATCGAGGAATTCAAGTCTAAGTTGCAAAGTAAAAAAAATAAATAAATAAATAAAATTAATGATTTATTTGACATTGGTAACAGGAAAGATATATATAACATGCTCAGTTGCATATTGGATCCAGTAGTTTAAACGCAGGCTTATTCGAAATCTCAGTGGTAGAATCTCCATCTTGTAACTTTGGTTTAGCAGGGAAGATGTCTTTCACTATTTTCGAGAATGCCTATTGCATACAGCTCAACGAAACGTCTTACAAAAATAAAATCATTCCTTATACTTCCTTTACTGTACGAACATTACTCCATGGACCACAACGGTGTGAAAATAATATAAAATCGAGATTTATGAGGCTATTACAACGTCTATAAAAGATACGAATCGCTTCACTTAGCACGTATTATATCATGACCTATCATCTTGACGCGGTGGCAACGCGAAGCACACGGCCGGAACCCATGTATGCTTCTTATCTGTTGAGTCCATGTGCTGTCACTCGTCTGTATGTTCGTCCATGTCAAGTCTTGTCCTGTGGTGCGTCTGAGGTGTTTTTGGTTTTTGTTTTGTTTTTTCTTTTTTTTTTTTTTTTTTTTTTTTTTTTTTTTTTTTTTTTTTTTGTTTTTTGTTTTTTTTTTTTTTTTTGTTTTTGTTTTTGTTTTTTTTCTTTTTGCAAGAGGGGTTAATATAGGCTTGGTCTACTCCCCAATTGCTGGTGAAAAATAACATGTTTAAACTGCTAAGGCAACATTTGTTGTTGAGCCCTGGCAATGTATCAGACGCAATCCTCGGCGGAGTTTCGACCCGCATATCGGTTTCACTGAATTACCTGGTATTGTCTGCCTCAACGTTAATCGCTGCACAATGTCAGCGATTTTCCAGTTTCCAGCAAGACCTGGGGAAAAGTAAGGAGTTTTTGAGCTGCGAAGAGAGTCTGAAGTGCCATTTATTTCCTTGTCCGTTAAGCTGTACATCAATGCATAAAGTATGTACGAAGTATAGTGGGAAGGCCGGAAAGGACGCTTGGGGTGGCCCCCAGTTTCATGTAAAAAATTATTTCAACCATCAAAATGTGACTCGCTTGGTTGTCGGCTCTTGACCAAATCATGAACATTTTTATATCGACGAAAATATGAGATTTTAGCGACGGCATATATATACATATATGTTAGAACCTGACCGAACCCGAACAACCGAACCCAGCTTACCGGGTTTCAGGTCTGAAGCCCGGCTCGGGTTCGGCTTTTACAGTCACTAAACATTCGGGTTCGGTTATCACTGTCAATGTTGGCAATAAAGTTCAATAAAATGGTCACTGAGGTTACTTTTCGTACTTGTATACACTTTAAGCAACGCAACAAACGATACTTTGCAATTAAGTGTGTCACATGGGTTGCAAAAGACCCTTCATTACATTGACAATAGTAATGCCCTAGTGCAAAAGCGTAACAGCTATAAACCCCTGTCGAACGTTTTCATGTTTGAATTGCATATACCGAACCCGAACGGTGCTCGGTTCGGGATCGTTAATGTGTACCGAGTACCGAGTACCCGATTCGGTTTCAAAATGCATGTTCGGTCAGCTATAATATATTTATATATATATATATATATATATATATATATATATATATATATATATATATATATATATATATACATACATACATATATATATATATATATATATATATATATATAAATATATATATATATATATATATATATATATATATATATATATATATATATATAAACATCGTCTGGAACCCCTTGCTAGTTGTCATTACGCTACTCCGCAGTTCAAAGTCCATACTCTCCTTGCGTTAACTTGTCAATGTCCAACCTATATAAATATCAGAGTGTGCATTAGCCCACATAAAAAGGGTCCTCAGCGATTAACTACTCAGAATATGTTTCGGAGATATATATATACATTCTGCCACATTAAAATATATTGAGGCAGAGTAAGTATCAAGCAAGACAAAAAGAAAAAGATCCTACTGGTCACTTCAAAGGCAAAGGGTCAATCGGCGGCCAAGTAAAAACGATCGAGTCCAACACTATTCCTTCTGTCAAAAGAATGCGACATATGAAATGTTGACCAACTGCAAAATAATCTATTGTTTGTAAGTGTGAATATATATATATATATATTTTCACACCTACAAACAATAGATTATTTTATTATATCATATATATATATATATATACACATAATATCCATTCAGCACAAATGTTGTTTAAGCAAGTTTTCTTCAAAATGACTAGATGATTATCAGCATTGTCAACCTGTGCAACTGTCATTGTCATAAACAGCCGCATGTAGATATTGCTTTAGACTTGCACAAGTCCCTGGTGCATGTCCCTATTTCCCCATCCGGCTATCCCACCCAGAAGTGCGATACATTTTTCCCTCCACAAAGTTAACTGTATAATATTATGCCAACTACACCGTGTTATTAATATTAAGTAGGTCCTAGAAGTGTTTTTTTTTAACTGGTCGACACTGCCGCCGTGCCTGTTTCAACAGTAGCAGCTATTGAGTCCTAGTCAGCTGTAATCCCATTATCATTGCGATAAGGCTGAAATGGAAAGTGGTCCTCGATGAATGTATGGCTAGTCACTGGCCACTCAAGCGAGACAAAGCTGACCGTCTCCCTGCAGCCGCCGACACCAGGACGCCCTCCGCCTGATGCGGTGCACTGCAATTAATCCTTCATTACACAGTAGCCCAATTAACAGCTTCTGAAGAGGGGTGCGTTATGACGGCTCGCTTGTCTGTGTGATAAGAAACACAGTGCAGACCGCCCGGTGCTAATCATCTGGAGTCAATTGTATTTGTGTCTTTTTGTCCAAAACCACATCCTAGTAGTCATTACCCTGTTATCTGGTTATAGACACGTTCCACGCCAATTAGCTAGGTAAATTGAAGGGCCTACCTGTATTGTAATTGAATAAGGCTACGACGTGTGTTTCCTTAAAATTTTATTTCGCCATGAATTTGATTTTAAATAAAATTCGGAAGACAGTCCAGTGAGACAAGTCTAACATTGCTGGTAACAGACGATAGAGGCAGAAGTAATTGCGTGGAGCAGAATCGTATTTCCCAGTGTTACTTCAAATTGTCAGCGGTACTTCGGCATGTTAATAAGCGTTGGTTATAATATGTGTTGCATGCCGTGCTTCTAATTGCGGATCACTGGGCATAAACAAGTGGCTTTTCTCTGCGCATGCCACTCCTACGCCTGTTTAGTAAAAAAATGTTTTAACCCTTAATGCGCTGATTTAATACTGAAGCAACAGCTTTCTTCGGGATACTTTGCATGCAATGCACGCAAATTGCTCGAATTAAAGCAGTAGACTAAGACTGCTTTTTTTTAGACTAGGCTTGCTAGTAGTTGAATGAAAGGTATCGTCATGAGGAATTTGAATTTTTTAACCATTATATGTATAATGGTAATGAAAAAACGACTATAGCCGTGATTAACACTTGAAGGGTTAAGAGACGAAACGAGATCATTGTGCTCTAAATGTTTTACTTTCTGTTTTGGTACTATAGAAAATAAACTTTGTCCCATAGGATTAAGCATATGTTACCATTTGTACCTCACATATTTTCCGCACTCCAAAAACTTTCAGGATATCACTGTACAGGCCTGTTTGCCACTCTAAATGACAAGGTATTGCGCTGGGAGATGTCCTCTGGATTTTAAACATGAGCAAGTCATGTTAAAGTATAAAGAGAAGGCCTAGGACCCACTGAACATATCAGGATATGTGCGATTTCATATTTTATGTTAACAGGGATAGTGAACACTGACTAAATTGTTGCGCGGACATTGAAAACCGTATACTGTTTTTTTTCCTGGCCGTTCACAGATAGGATAATGCTATTCCAATGTCTCTCATTTTTAATGAATTTATGCTACACCCCCCTCCCCTATATAATTTCCAAAAGAAGGATGAGAGTGCAATTTCTCCGGAAAATCCGTCTCGTTACTAGTACAAGTATATGCAGTCTGATACTTACTGTACTGAAACAATAATGATTGTAGCGTGACACAACATACATACATTTTAATATTGATAATTTAAGATGCATCCCGATTCACCATTTTTCCATGAAGAAACCAACGGTTAGAAACTAAACAACATGACGCACTGTTGAAGTTTCACTGTCTGTGTAGTCAATTCCCTGTGATATGAATTTAGACGCAACAATGAACAGTAAACGAATCTCAGAATTGGAGAAAAAAAAGCAATCGGAAGTGTTGCACGTTAAGGGGAATGTATTTTCCATTTTGATTCAGAAAAGTAATACGTGTGTGCCTGGGCTATAATTAGGATGGTCTGATGTCTCCGTGTAGATAATTGTTATATCCCACAAAGTGGCATCATCCCATTGTTTGGGCTCCGTTTTAAAAGGACTGTGTTTAGAACTGGACAAAATACTAATTGGAATATTTATTAAAGAACGGGAATTTCCTTTTGTTTTTGGAAAACGTTAAAGTAATGTTTGACGGTTATGTTTTCATTCTCAGTATATTTCACGAGTGGTCCAGCATATTCATTCAAGAAGTAATTTCAAGACTTAATCACCTCATGAAACCTTGTTTTAGCACAAACAATTTCATACCTGTAATTGATTCACGATTTTCAATCGATGCAGACTTTTGTAGCGGCACCCACGGTCGAAGCAGATGTGGAGGCCACCACATTTTCCAAATCCAGATGCCAATGAAGAAAGTGCCCTCATATCCCTAAATGAATTTATGTTAAATATAAGAACCTACCTTTTTTACCATGCGGATAATGGGGCCGTACCAGTGTCAGACGCAGTCAAAATTTTTACTTCATTCATTATTACACTCAATTCCATGAATACCTGCCAAGAATGTATTACAAAAAAGATACCCAGAGTGTTCACACAAGATTTTCACATACCTCATCATGTTTTACCCAAATTCGAATTCAAATTATATATATATGTAAATATATATATATATATATATATATATATATATATATATATATATATATATATATATATATATATATATATATATATATATATATATATATATATATACATATACACACATATATATATATATGTGTGTGTGTGTGTATGTGTGTGTGTGTGTGTCTGTGAAAGTTATATGGGTCTACCCAAAAAAACTGTCGATTGTGTTGCGTTCATACACAGAGTTTACAGATGCAGAAGCAGGAATGATTGCGTGGGATCTGCGAAGTTCGTCAGCAGAGGTAAAACAGGCGCAGAATCAAAAAACACTTTGAGGCCAATGCAGCCCACAATAGCAAAAATTGCAAATTTTTGAAAGCCTAGTATCATGAATGCTGCTTGTGCTCATGGCTGTCAACATCTATCCATGCATCTGTCCATCCATCCATCCATCCATCCATTCATCCATCCATACATACATACTTCCATACATACATACATACATACATACATACATACATACATACATACATACATACATACAGGCAGACAGACAGACAGACAGACATGCATACATACGTCGTGTGGAAACCAAAATGTAACACACTATGTGTGTGGTTTTTTTCACTAATTTTAGGCGAAGGAAAAAAGATAAAGCAAAACCTGATGATGGGTACCAGCCAGAAAGCGAGGCCACAGAGCCTCTGAAAGACAGTAAGACGCCGCAAAGCAACGAGCCTGACTACGAAGCAGTGGAAGAAGCAACTCATACTCAAGCTAGTTCTCAAGGTGCCAGAGACACAGTTCAGTCCGGCAAAGATGCCCTGACACAGGAAAGCAAGGAGCTTGACTACGAAGAAGTAAACAAAACAACTCATAATCAAGGTAGTTCTCAACGTGACAACGTTCAGGGCGGTGAGGCTGTCCTGGTATTAGACGGAAAGGTAGCAGATCTGTACGCTCGTGTTAACAAAGAGAAAAATGGAAAATCTGCTAATGTTATAAATGCCAATGCGGATGATATTGCCAATTTATATGCTGTCCCTGATAAAATAAAGAAGAAAAACAAAGATGGGGATGCTGAAATACAAAATCAAAAGCTATCTAACCCAGCGACAGCATCAAAAATCCCAGGACCTATGCAAGAGGGAAAATCGAAACAAACAACAAATGATCAAGATTTTCCTTTACCACCAGAAAATGCGGCAAAAGAAGACACTTCCCAGGGCGATCAGACAAATGGTGCCGGGTATGCAAATACTAAATACGCCTATGTGCAGAAAAACAAAAGCGGGTCATCTGAGAAAGAGAGCGATTATTCAGAGGTGGAGGGAAATGTGACTGCTATGAATCCTAAAAACTCAGATGTGGAAGTGACTGAAAAACTAGCTGGAGAAGGAAATCGTATGAATGAAATTGCCCAAGGAGTAGAACAAGCCGAAGACACAGAAAATACGTACTATAACTTGGGACCAGCAACTGGACGTGAAGAAATTAGTGAGGCGAATGTGTATGCAAATGTGTGAACTTGGACAAAAGTGTATTGACATTGTTAGAATTAGCGTGTTACAATATGTTTAAACGCTTGTTTGTGCTAAGAAATTCTGGTTGAAATATTGGAAAAAGATCATCCCCATCAGATCTTTTGGCATTGCTTAAGACTACCTTCAGTTCAGGCACAGGGTATTACACCTAAGTTTTTGGGGTTTTTTTTTGCCAACTGACGTTTCAACGAAAATATCTTGTGTGCAGACACGTTTGATAACTTGACTATTTTTCATAGGGAAGAATACAAAACTCCTAATCGAAGACATTTTGCGAAAGGATATATATATATATTTATATATATATATATATATATATATATATATATATATATATATATATATATATATATACATATATATACATATGTGTAAAATATGTGTTTGCAGTTTCTAGCCGGTGTGTAAGCTACCCACATATATAAGCTGGGGTCCTTGAACTTTGTTTTTATACTGTTCCTGCTAATATATACACATAATGATGTGTAAGTTGTGTACTTGTACGGTACTTGATTTTCAGTGCCGACACCCGTGTTTTATACAAATTATACAATATGTATACATCATATATCCGCGAAGAGGCACAATAATTAAAATAAGTTGTGGCATATTGGTGCTTTTCAGTTCACGCCGGAATTTACCGCAAAGCCATAGCAATGGGACTTAGTACAATCAAGGAAACTAGGTGTCAAAGGATGACTTCATGTTATATTACTTTCGGAAAACGGATTTTTATTCATGTTTTGATATACTTACGGAGCAATGCTAATATTTACTTTTAATTCATATCTTCCTTGTTACATTATTCTTCTTCGGTCAATCTTGTTTTAGATTTAGTGTCAATGAACAACAAGTCTCGATCAGTAATTTTGTCAACATACAAGGATCACATATTCTGTGATGATATTCGAGAAATTTCATTTTTGTGGCATCACTGTGGACCGTCCATAATTTCGCAACTCACGACTGTTTGCCGTGGTGAGTTCACTTGTTAAACTGAAAGTAGACTGTCACTGCGTTCCTGCTACTGTATTATAATGGAATGACATCTGCAGTGCACAGCGGTTGTGGCACAGTAATCTATCCCTGGCCTTGCCACGCTTCAGGTGACAGAAATGTCTCTGTGTATATTCAAGATAAATAATGGATGATTGGACAGGTAGACACACTATTCAACCAAACATCCTGGATCATGGTTCTGGTAACTGTTTTGCAGTTACCAATCATAAACCCAAAAATGTTAGAGATAGAGTTGATCACTCTCCAGTAAATGGACCACTGCTTAAAATAATTACAAGTTCTCCCTAATTACATGTTTATCTTCGTGTTAGGTTCTCATATTTTAGGGATAAGGTCATGGAATCAATTTTAAGAAGGAGGATAAATGGTTAATCAGGCAACCACCATGCTGCAAACGTTATTTTAACGCGAACGAGTAAACATGATTGGAGACACATTGTGCAGGGTAAGTGGGGCATGGCGGCGTGCAGCCGTCTCTGACACACAGTGTTGGCTCAATGTATGATGACAAGTTAACCGAAATAGCATGGCATATTTTTGTGGGCTGACGGACAAGGAAGTTAAAGCAAAGTTTTACAAACACAGGTGTGAGTCAGTCTTTTCAAATCGTGGAAGGAAAAATAGTGGGAAAAACGGGGTGTTTTTACTTTTGCGCATACGTTGTCCTCTGGACACAGCCCTGCCGTGTAAAGCATGTTAAACACAAAAATAATCCATCAGTTTGCAGTTACAATCCATCCTGGTATTTCCACAATTTCCTTGTGTTCATTATTGGTGAAATAGTTTTTAAAAAGAGCGGAGAACGTTCTTTGCATACAGTAGCGTAGATAGGCAAACAATCAGGATGGGATAATCTGTCAGCCACATGTTCTTGTAGGGCAATTACCACAGCCACATTGAGCAGGGTCGCTAAAGCGACCAGATAATGAGGAATTTGATTGACATATGCCTTTTCAGTTCGCGCAAGTTCCTATGTGATTGTGAAATCTGCTCTGTTGTTTTTGATGTTTTTTGAACTGAATCTAGTTTATATCCTAGTAACATTTTAGCTCGTTTTGGAAAATCAGCCGAATTTAATTTGAATACCACCCCATAATTTATCCTTATCGGCGTACATGCAAATAGCGATGCTGAATGTATGATACCCTAATTTGCCAAAATGCAGTCGTCGTCGTCGTCGTCGTCGTCGTAGAAGTAGTAGTAGTAGTAGTAGTAGTAGTAGTAGTAGTAGTAGTAGTAGTAGTAGTAGTAGTAGTAGTAGTAGAAGTTGTTGTAGTAAAACAAGGCCATATACTCATGCTTACATGATCCAATATAATTTGAAATGATTCTTGTGGCAAAGAATTTAATAGGGAGGAAATCTGAATACTTGGTTAAAACCTGCAGAGCTCTGCAGCTGCATGGGAACCTTGCCACCTGCGACCATTAACCACAGGCCGCCGAAAAATACTGGTGTAGTTATGAGTAGATACCGTTAGAGGGTGGTTATGGCATCAAGACCCATCAGCTAGTCCTCCTTGATAATGTAATTATTGTTTTACTCATTAAACCATGTCGTTGTGCACTTTCATATTCTTGTTTACTCGCATTGTGTCACCAGTTTGCAAACGAAAAGGGGGGTCGCGGACTGGTAAATTTTAAAATTGATTATACACAAAACGTTTGTAAATGCTATGCATATCATTTGAAAAGTTCGCTTATGTCACTAATTACTATGTGACCTATGATTGTAATTTTGTGTGATGTTCACAAAGATGGGAAATCGCAACGGAAAAAGACCAGTGTTGAATGCACAACATGGGCAGAAATAAATCATATATAAATGTATGTGTGTTTCATAATGCGTCTGTGAGTCACGTTAGTTATTATTTATCCCAGGTTATAGGATAAAAAAAGAAGGGGGTTGTGACTGTCCTGTGCTCAGCTGACGTTGTACGCACAAAATGAATGGTCCTGTGACATTCAAAATCCCAGCTCAGGAAAGATTCAAGCTCAATTTATTTTCAAGTTGGTTTAAACATATTTTATTGCCAAAATTTACAAGAAATCCACAACTTGATCATACATACCATTTGGAAAAAGAGCTTGCCATATATGGATCTTTCTTGCGAGAAGGGAAGACAAATAGACAGACAATACAGAAACACACACCAACAAAACAAGAAGACATGAACACTGACAGGACAGACAGTGGGGCAATATCTACAGTGCACATGCTATACAATCCGAACCGGGTCGGAAATCAAAACGTGTAATAAAAATTGCTCTGTATTGAAAAACAAAGTTAAAAAAAAAAATCAGAAGCAGAAGCCAAAACCTGAAGGATGATAAAGAGTGGTTGGAAATCCACAAGTTTAACCAATGACAGTTGGTTTAAAGCAGTCAGTTGCAGAAATGCAATCATGTATAGATAAAAAAATCGCTGTTTTCTGAAAGGGAGCAGTCAAATGAAACATATAATAAAGTTTGTAACGTAAAGGGTGCAAGACGGACAACCAGGGAGTGCAAGTGCAATCGTGGTACAATATATATCATGCAGGAAAAGAAATAATGCCATATATCTTCGTTGGGTGCACCACATGAACAGGCAGGGGAATCCTTAACACTAATTTTGAATAGATGAGAATTTAAGAGGCTTGCACCAAGACGAAGAGGTGTATGCTGAATAGCTATTGTTTATCTCCAAGATTGAGTAATTCTGGAAATTTCGTAGGTTGTACAATTTGTTTAGCTGTTTTTGATTTAAACGTTGAGAGGGATGCAGAGTTTCTAATAATCGAGAGGCAATTGTTCCAAACTCCAATAGTAGAAGGGAAAAATGACTTATCAAAACGTTCAGTACGAGCTCTGAAATGAGGGATATCTAATTGTTGTCGGGTACTACAAGTATATGTGTCCCTTCTGGGAGACGTAATAGTAGAACACCAAGTTTCAGGTACAAACTTGCTCACTATTTTATACATCGCAACAGGATATATTCATATCTAAATGCGGTCCTACTCTAACACCTATTGGGCAAAAGAAGGAGCCACCTGCATCAGGGCAGATCCATGTATTTTGCATGGTCAAAAGTACTTTTTAAACAAAATGAACTACACAAACGCACAATAATCTTAAGAAAATGTATTAACATATGTTTGAAACATACAAGATGCCTAAATTGATTAGAAATGGGTTCTCTTTTGGTTGAAAAGCTGTTATTTATGGATGTTTATATAGTTTTCCTAATACAAATCTGCCCTGGCAACACAGAAAGTGAGCAGGATCGCAGTTTAATATAAATGTCTGTTATCAATTTAGCTGCAATCCGACGGTCGGACAAAGTTGACCACCCCAGTTCTTCATAAAGTTTTGGTTACTTATTCCGTGCATTTCACCAGTTACAATGCGAGCAGCCTGCAATTGAATATTCTCAAGTCTTTCCGCGTCTGATTCTGTACAACCGCTGCACACTGGACTACCTTACTCAAGAATCGGTCGAATAAAGGATGTGTAAATAGCATTAAGGGTATGTCTATCAAGGAGAAATTTCAGCCCCTTCATGATGTTGATCAGTTTACCAGTTTTAATTAAGATTTCACTAATGTGATCAGACCAATGTAAATCCGAACGTATAGTAAGATCAAGATGTTTGTGATGAGCGACATTTTCCAAAACATGACCTTGAAAAAATAATAGGAGGATGATTAGGTGGAATGACTTTCCTGGAAATAAGCATTGAATCAGTTTCTAAGGCATTAAAAGACACAAGCCAATCCTTAGGCCACTGATCAACATCAAGGAGGTCCGAGTTTATAGTGTTTGCTGCAGTAATATGGTCATCGAAAGTTAGATAAAGGGATGTATCATCAGCGAACATTTTAATATTTGATGGAACAAGGCCAACAATACCATTAATGTAAATAAGGAACATAAGCGTCCCTAACACCGAACCCTGAGGGACACCTGCATTTATTTTACCCCAGCTGGACGAATGACCCTGGATTACAACTCGTTGATAACGCTTGCTGAGGTAATTTTCAAACCAATCAAGCAGGTTGCCAGTGACACCAGCTTTATGCAATTTGAAAAAAAGAGGCCAGAATGCCAGACTTTGTCGAAGGCTTTGCTGATGTCAAGGAAAATGATACGAATTTATTTTTGTTGATCAATAGCCATATATGATTCATGGTAGAGATGTAGCAATTGTTTAATAGTTGAGTCACCAGGTATGAAGCTAGATTGATGAGAAGAAATTAAAATATTATCACGAAAGAAGTTGAAGACATGTTTGAATACTATTTTTTCAAATATTTTTCCAGTACAACTGAACAATGACACAGTTCTGTAGTTAGTACACACATCCTAATGTCCTTTTGTATGAAGCGGGGAAACATTTGCTTGTTTCCAAAGAGAAGGAAAATTGTTTACATTCAGAGAGACATTAAACAGTTTTGTCAGTGAAAGGGAAATAGTATGAGCAGCCTGTTTATGAGTTTGGCGCTGATACCATCAGGAGCTGATGCTTTTGATGTGTCTAAACTTGACATAGTTTCAAGGACCTCAGATTCTACAACAGTTAGTGAGTCAAGGCTCAAGATAGGGGGGCTGGTAGGTTCCGGTAGAGTGGCCGTAGCATAGTTAACGTTGCGTCGCTGTAAAAAATAAGAATTAAAAATTTCAGCTTTACATGCACTATCCATAATATGTTTGCCCTCATGTAGAAGAGATGGTATAGTATTAAAATGATTACGATTCAAAAAGTGTTTGACAGTGCGCCACCAACATTTGTTTTTCCGAGAAAGGTTGTTTAGGGCAGAGCAAAGTTTATCCTTGTATTCTTCCTCAGCAAGTTTTAGTTGTTCCTGATGGTAGTTCTGCAGTTGACGAAAAGAGGTCCATAGTCTGGTTTCAAAATTACAGTTTTTAGCTTTATCATATTTTCTTCAGCAACCGAAGTCTTGAATTATACCACGGTAGATCAGATGGCCTAACCTCAATATCTTTGTAAGGAATACATTGGATGGCATTGTCTAAAAATTAATTGGACCAAGAATTAGAGCAGACATCAACATCATCAGCAGCAAAATATGAAGTCTAATCTGCTGCACGAAGATGATTTCTAAAATCATCAAAGTCGGCTTTGTCATATTTCCAAATATGCCGTTTGTATGCTGGCTCCTTTCTCCATCGAAACAGTAATTTTGCCCCCACAATAGAGTGGTCACAGTTGGATATAGGAGGAAGCACTCAAACACCTTGAAGATAAGTAGGAATGTTTGAAATGATCTGATTAAGACAAGTAGCAGTAACACGAGTAGGTTCGTTTATATGAAGATTGAGGAAGTTAGTTTGAACAAAGTGAACAAACTTGTGACCCGACTGGGTATTGAAATCAGAATTTAGGTGGCCAGACAAGATGATGTTTTGAACGTCAGTATTGCGCGCCAGGTCAAGGCTTTCCTGAAGTTTGTCCCAAAAGAAAACTGTTGAATTCGGTGGTCGATATACTAAACCGAAAAGGAATTTCTTGTTATTTGGCCTGATTTCACACCACAAACGTTCAAGGTCGGCTATGTCTAAATCAGCACGCTGTGATACGTGCAAGGCCGTGGAAACATAAAGTGCAACTCCACCTCCGATGGCACCTGAACGATCACGTCGGATGATATCGTGGCAGCCGTTCAAGCGAAGGTTAGCAAGGCGAGAATTAGGCTAAAGGGAAGTTTCGGCGGGGGAAATAATATCAAAGTCTGGCGCAAGGTCTGTTAGGACAGATCGAAATTTATGATTTGAAAGACTACGGACATTTGCATGACAAAACGTAATGTCACTCATATCATTGCTAGGACCGGGGTTCGTGTGAATATCACCGGCTAGTAATATAAGTAATGGGCCAATGGCCAAAAGATACTGAATTTTAAGTTGACAACGAAAAAGGAGAGTAAGAATAATATAGTACGAATAGTACGAAGGCATCGACCTTTTCCTGTCGAACGAGACAATATTTAGTGCAAGAACCGCTAATAAAATATACGTATATATATATATATAGGTATGTATAAGTACCTCATCGAGGAATTATTATGAGGGAATAATTCTGCCTCAAACATGACACTAAACAGTTGCGGGGAGCATATAAGATCACTTACACCGCGAAAAATGCCAATGCACGCCATGACTGTCAACCTCCTTGAAATTTCCAATGAAATTTTTAAACTCCATATCCATGTCAAGTCAAAACATATAAAGTATCAAAGTATAATTTTTTTTATAAAAAGTAGTAATCTATCATATTTACAAAGTTTGGACGCTTTAGAGAAACTATTGTACTCGCCAAAACAGAAGCTCTCGATATTGCATAACACACAGGCAATAATTGGTATATACATATAAAAAGCCCCAACACAGAGACATGCAAGGTAAGTACAATATGTAGAGCATAAGCATTGTATTAAACCAATATAGTTTGCCGACCCCCGCAACAAGTATATAACTGGAACCAAAGTACTAACCAAGTTATGAAGTGAACAGAAAATTCTATGTCAGTAATCATGGTTATCCTGTTACCTTGGGAAAGATGTCAAAGTCACTTTTATTCTAGGCAAATCTGTCAACGCCAGCACCAAAGTCCTAGCTCAATCAAGTTATAAAGTATCTATCTATCTATCTATCTATCTATCTATCTATCTATCTATCTATCTATCTATCTATCTATCTATCTATCTATCTATCTATCTATCTATCTATCTATCTATCTATCTATCTATCTATATATATATATATATATATATATATATATATATATATATATATATATATATATATATATATATATATATATATATATATATATATATATATAAAACCACCGCGGCGTAAAAACAGCCCTGGTTTTCATTCATGTGTAATGGGTTGATATGAGAGCAATGGGTGTGATATTTTAGGAGAATAAGGTAAAAATGAGGTTTGATATCAAGCACCTGTGCTTTAATACTGTACACCAAATTAGAGATCAAAATCAATCTTAGAAAAGTAGCCAGCAATTTTTTGTACTAAATAAACAACCAGATATGTAAGCAGGTTCCCTAAATATAATATATATCGCCCGAAAAATGGCTGCCAGCGAAGGCGACACCTGCAGAGTGCTTGCTGCTTGGGTAGTTTGAACTGTGGACACGTTGAACTAATGTAAAGATTCAATGTGGAAACAACATTTTTATTTTAATCATGTACTTTTGTTTTGTTTAATTATAATATATATATATAAATGTGTCTTTATTGAAAATAAAAATCACATAGTTGTAGCTGTATCAGCCCCAGAACACCCGTATCAATGATACGGAGGCTCTGGGGCAGGTACAGACAGTATTACAGCTACAGTCATGTGATAATATATATATATATATATATATATATATATATATATATATATATATATATATATATATATATATATATATATACATCATGGGAGGAAGGCCAATAATGATACAGACCAATGCAAGGTACACCCCTATCAAGATTGATGTAAATCTGGCAGATGATTTTTGAGATGAATTGAAAATGGGAATTACCATTGCAATCCATATTGACTTGGATGGTAATCAGTAGGAATATAACCAGAATCTAATAAGTTTTCGAATTGAAAAAAAGACAGTCAATAATCAGGGATGAACAGTAACACCACTTTGTCCACAACTTTGCAAAACTGTTCCACAATGTACATTTTCGTACGTTTCAGCATAATCCGCATGACTGTTTTGGAGAAGACGAAATAAAATTCATAAATATAAAATAGAACAAATCCCAGTGCCCCCTGTTAACAAATTAACGTGGGGGTGTCTCAGAAATATCCGTAGTATGTTAAAGCAACTGGTGTTTTGGTTTTGCAGACGATTTTAAGATGTGGCCAAAAGTGAAGAAACTAAACGTAAAAAATACAAAATCACGGACGCGTGACCATTTCAATAATAAATCAGAAGACACTAACCCTCGGTAGATACCCGCCAAGTTTGACTTCAACAGGTTGACGGTTTTGAACAAAATGTCAAAAAAAGTGAATAACCTCTGTTTTCTTCATTGACTTACATAGTAATCATTAGGAACCGCATTTCTGTATTTACCAACCAACAAGTCCCAAATTGCAAAAATCTCGTCATTAATCAAGGATCGCATGCATGACTACCAGGCGATCAAGTTTAACCCTTCCACAAGGCACATGTGCACGAAATTTCAGCACAGTGTGAGAGACGGCTTTATGTGATACATTAAAGATGGCAAGAGAACTCAAAATTCTTGAAAAAAAAAACATTAAAAGTGCCACCTGGTGACAAATCAATGTGTAGGGGTACCCAAAAGTCGCCCTATGTCATTTCGAAGGAAATGGCCAAGTGGTTTCGTCGGAAAACAATATTTATTTTTGTTTTGCCCCCCCCCCCAAAAAAGTCCAAGATTCAACAGAGCTTGACCTCTGATATTGACTTGGAAGAGGTCACCCCCCCCCGACCCCCAGCCCCCCCCCCCCCCAAAAAAAAAGGTGAGGTGAACGGTTTTGGAGATTTCGAAAATACAAATTATGGAGGGACAGGCAGACGACGGGAGACTGACCATGCTATAACCTCAGCTGACTAGCACATCCGTTGGGTTAAAAAGAGTAAATATCACAGAGCGCAATGTGTTGCCATTGGTCATACATAAATCCTCTGTAATCATCATTGTCAACTAAAGCTTCCTCGTCTTCTATGCATATTGTGTCCGTTCCATGTTTCTATTGTGAATCACAGGTCAGTCTTGACACTCTCGTTGTTTCTATATTGTGTCCTTACACTTTCAACATGGCCGATCTTTCGCCAGAAGAGAGAAAAGAAGAGTGCAACTGAGAAACTATATATATATATATATTAATGAAACGTACATGACCATCACGTGGCCACTTTGTTCGTATTCACCAAACTCTTGTTTTAGTTCCTCGAGCAACTAATCGTCGTATATCACCATCATCTTTGTTCACAGTAGATTCACCTGGTGATACAAAATACATCTACACCAGAAACATTGACTCTGAAGATTTCATTTGAGAACATAAACGTAAGGTATTTCCACGTTTGCGACAAAAGTACCCAGCGAAACTTTGATATTGGGCATCTAAGAAAGTATGTATACTGAATACATAAGTGAAGTAGAGCCCATTTGCTTGACGTACCAGCTGCGACACAGGACACACCTTCCGTCTTCCTTGCGTAACATTGCAGGCATGCATATGTCACTAAATACCTTACAGTGTTAGATGATAACTATGGAGAGAAATTAAACATTTATACATGAGAGTCAAAAAGTATACTGCGCCCTTACACGGAAAGTAAATTAACTACCTGTCTACCTACTTACCCACCTACTTACCTACCTACCTACCTACCGTCATACATACATACATGCATACATACATATATACATACATACATACATACATACATACATACATACATACATGAGAGTAGGCAAAAGAAAGTGGCATTTGAAAAACACATTATTTGATATAATCTGAGATGTGGAACAAAAAACTTCTTAGATCGACTCTCCTTCACAAATATACCGAAGTTTCCGTACTCTCAGAGTCCCCTAACAAGTTAACAGTTTCAAGGCACAGATGTGTTTCTGGAATATGTAAAGAATGAACATCTGGAAAGATTCTACACGATAATAAATGCCCCTCTATCTGTCTCGTCCATATTGGCGTCTCCTCTACTCGTACCCATGTGTCTAGTCAATGCTGTGCTCTGTCCTTTCCTTGCAAGAGGCATTCACATACTGCAATGCCATTTTTGTTCTAATCATTATGAATCTATGTCTAAATTATAAATATAATTTATAAATTTTAAAAATATGGTTCCTGGTGTGCACATATATAACAATTTGGAATGATACATGTTTCTTGATAATTTTAAATATACACATTTGTTGCGTATCTAAATAACCTTTGTAAGCTATGAGTAAAAAATTTATGGTAAATGTTGGATGGTAATGAATTAGTTGTATCAGGTAAATCAAGCCTAAGACGATGTTTTGGCGAAACTGCGATTGCACTGATGTGTAAATACACTTTCAGCAAGCCTAGTATCATGCGTATGTATATCTGTACCTGAAAACAAAAGTAAATTTTGCAACCTGAGTGCACTAAAGTAGAACTACTCAAAAGAAAATGATTTGAAATATAGGTACGGTGCTAGACCCATGTTCCTGGTAAACGGACCTTTCATTCAAGTACCAGCAAGTAAAGAGTAAAAAAAACGTATATTCTAAACTACGGCACGACCTTTATGTTATGCTCCCCCAATTTCCAGCAAAGTTTCATTTTTGCTCTAAATATGACATCAACTATGCTTCAAAAAAGAAAGTAAAAAGTTTATAAATGCTTGAATTAATTATGCTACGGTAGTAACTTAGATTTAACTTACTCTCTCCTTTATGCAACAATTTTGCAAAACATTGATACCATTGGTCGGGAAAGTTTCAATCAACTTAAAAAATTATAAACAAATCCATCTAACCATATATATATATATATATATATATATATATATATATATATATATATATATATATATATATATATATATATATATATACATATATATGTATATATATATATATACATATAATATTGTATATTATATTATTGTATTTATCTGCATCAGCCGAGCACTAAACAGTTGCAGTCCTGTTGTATTTTAGCACCGCATTCCTGCCTACGATTATATTAAGCGCTCTCTGGTCAGAGCACAAAGGGAATTTATTTCGCCACACACACAGACACAGACACAGACACAGGACACAGACACACACACATACATACAATATATATATATATATATATATATATATATATATATATATATATATATATATATATATATATATATATATATATATATACGTGCAGGTTCACGTGCACATATCCTTGTATACATACGGCCAGTGTCAAGCTAAGGTTTCTTTTGGGGGTGAGGGGGGGGGGTGTCTAGGAAAAGCCCGTGAAAGTGGGCAGACGAGAAAAAAATAAATTGTAAGAAGCGTCACGATCATTTTTTAGTGGGTGAGTGGAAGAATGTGTGTGTACCTGGATCGCAGTACGTTCAGGTCACGGGCTGCAATACACAATAAATGTTTGTGCACTCAAAACTGAGATGCCCTTGTTTGTGTAGTGAAACTTTTAAATATGAATAGTTTCGATACTTTGTATGCAGCACACAGTAAAGTATGTAATGTGCGCGAAATCAAGATCAAGACAAACGGGTCAGCAGGCAGCTTACTCTCATCATATTTCAGGCGTCCTGGTTCATGAAGTCTTCTAAATGCATTCAAACGTGAAATGACAAATATAGGGGACTTATTTAAGGAATGTCAACCGTGGTTCTCTCCGTCAAAACGGGCTAATGTTATTGAGCCTCCCCGTCAGATTTTCACATAACATCAAAGAAAATGCATCACTGATCAGGGAATAACGCTATGCAAAGACAACTTTGCTCAAAACTTCTACCAAAGCATATGAAGAGGAATTAATAGTTCGAAATTAATCTCACCGCAGCCCCCTCCCCCCAGTTTATCCAAAGACAACTCTGCTCAAAACTTCTACCAAAGCATATGAAGGTGAATTAATAGTTCGAAATTAACCTCACCGCACCCCCTCCCCCCCCCCCCCCCCTCAGTTTAATGATGCAGTTTAGCAGTTTTGAGATGTTTGGTTGTGGGTGTTACTAAGATGTTTAAACGAGATTTTAATGCAGACACACTGATGTACCGCAGAAAAGCGGATAAGGCTTACTACGTGTCTTGTGTAACGTAACGTCAGGCGCCATGTGCCTCTTGTGCATAAGCTGTAAAACCAGGAAGTAAAGACATAAAGTATAAAACTGAATTATTCAGATAGACATCATCAATTTATAGTGACACATCTGTACCGCTGAGCCAAAACCCGTGTCAACATACAACGTCCTAACAAAGAACAGCGACTGACATTTACTCCAATTTTACTTGTCACTGAACCATGTGGTATGACAAGTTTGGCCACCACATGGCTCTTGGGGGCATATAGGTATTGGGGTTCTGGAGCCGCACAGTTTGTCACGTGAGTCAGGAGTAACAAATCCATACGTGAATAAACCATATTTAAGAATACAACTGGAATTAAGGCAAAAGTAAGCTGCTTTTCCACGGTAAAGGAAAATGTCTTCTTCATGTACTATCAAAATAGATTGCGAAGCTTATGGTTCACAAAGTTATGAGGGCCAGGTCATTCCAAGGAGCCTATTGAACCGAAACCCTTTCTGTGAACTATTTTATTGTTTTTTAAAACGGATTATGGATTTACATTAGGCTCCAGTACATATTGAATGAGCATAGATATTTATAATATAATTAATATGCAGGAAAAGTTCGGAATGCAATCACTCTGCACAGTTACTGTGTAGTAAAAGGCAAGCTCCAGTTGTGTATTCAGCATAATAACCAGTTAATCTTCACTGGTCACCCTATAGTGCCCACAGATGGGTGTATAACACTACGTCGAAAGCCAAATTACATAAAGTCTAGGGGGAGCGGGGGGGGGGGGCAAAGTTCATAAGGCAGAAAACTAAGTTTGCCGAAAGATGAAATTGTTGAATGAGACATATCCCGAAAATTCGCCGTAATTTTTCGAAATGTTGCCTCGCGCCACATATGTAAATAATGCTGGCCTCAAACACAAATTATATACGTCACAAGCGTCAGAGTTTGGCAACATGTGCGTTGTCTATCAGTGACGGGCCGTGAGATGGAGACACCTCCTGATGACAGGCCGACAAGTGACTGGTGACTTTCATTACGGCCTCTTGGGGTTTTTAATAAGATTTCATTGTTTGCTTCTACAGATTTTATGTATTTAAAGGTACAAATATAATATATATATATATATATATATGTATAATTCTTTTATCATTTACTATTATGGTTCTCCATCCGTCATTCATATTTTACCTTTTTTGACTTTTTTGTTTACACCGTCAGGCTGATTTTCTTCAAACGTGGCGGGGATTGATGTACCTGCGGTAGGTCTCTGCAAAGTTCGGTCAAATGGTGACGTTCTATTTTTTTTCGTTTTGGCAAAAACCTTCAAAAAACCTATGAAACAGCTTGATCAAATTGTTCTTTTTTTTATATATATGATCATTCCAATGTGTCGCTAGGCCATAATTGTTCAACCGGCGGCGTCGACTTTTCTTTATTTTTATGGTATTTTCAGTGTTTTCTAAACAATCGCTCCACTATACAAAAGCAGCTGCCAAATATTCTTAGTAGGAAAGTCTCGAACACATTGCTCATTAAATGATGGTCCTCTCATTTGCTGTCTTAACACACCAGCACATTTAATACACATTAGCATGGGTATCGTGGAGACACAACTGTACACGTATGAGAATGAATGACCTTTATTTCAGCTGGATCATTGCAATATATTTCATAGGCTATTAATTATGTCTGGCACTCGGCACGTGTGGTCACAGACTTCAACACAAACCTGGGGGCTTCCTTGCATTAGAGATACAAGTAATCATTATTTTACACAATTTAACACACGACATACAAAAATTAACGGAAGTATATAAAAATAAAAAATAAATAAAAACAAACAATAATAAATAGATAAAAATACCAAGCGGATAATCATGAGTCCAAATTAGTGCATGTAACTGTGATGGTTATTTTTTCAAATCTTAGTAGTTTCAGTCAGAAATTTTCCCTTCAGGTCCCGCGGTTTTTTTTTTTTTTTTTTTTTTTTTTTTTTTTTGTTGTTTTTTTGTTTTTTTTTTTTGTGAAGATTTAAAGAGTCTCAAGAATTCATGTATATTAATAAGCATCACATCGCCGCAACCGCAGCCGTATAAAAGCTCCGGGGAGGCGATGAGACAGCCAGTGTATCGTACAACTTTTACTTGGCGTGACTTCCTATTTGATCATCTATTTATTGCGGTCATATTACTATGTCAGCGGACATCAAATTTTGAGCACCATAGTTTACTACGGTTGCTGGAGATTATGCAGATTTCCCGTGGTCTATGCTGGAATAACAATGGAGGCCAGTGATGTCAATCCTTTTGAAATGGATGAAGATGAGACTGCATATAAAATATGAGACACCAAGGTGCTGCTTACTTCTCTTTCTTTCCTCAATAATGCGCACCAAAAAAAGGAAGTTTTTGCTTGATAGTGGAAAACAGTGCACGATGTTGAGCTCAAGTAAATATTACCAAGGTATGTACACAGGCACCAGTACATTCAATGGTTCAGCTGGAGTCATCACTGGCTGTTTTGGAGCAATTATATCGCAACTGGTGTAATGCGTCTGGAGACCCCGGTTTTTAGTCTACATCCGTACAAAAGGGCGATCCAGTGTAAATAGATATGTTAATAATCATAACTATGCAGAGCTGGTCGCCATGGTAATTTGCTCAAAAATGCCCCATGCATGCCTTTACTTCATGTCTTTATTTCCTGTAAATATTGCAAGATGCATTTTGATGTATAATACATATTTGTTTGTATGCCTTTTGTTGAGCTGCATGATGATAACTCTCAACTCTCTTTGTTTACTATTTTGACACGTTGAATTGCAGGCTTAAAACGTCCAGGCCGTTAGTACTTTCAGCTCTGATGACACAATTACTATCCATTTGTTCGATTGTGAGACCGATTTCCCAGAGCAAAGACTTCAAAACCCCACTAAAATTTTTTTTTTTTTGTTTGTTTTTTTTTTGACTGGAGTTGTCACTTTTATCAATGAAGCTTATTTAGCCATGCTTAATACATTAATCTGCCCTCCTTCCAGTCAAGTCCCTTGCTACAGCCCAGGTGGAAGCACCAGATCACAGTTAATATGAATACCATCTATTGGCACAGACATAAAAAATTGAGTTCAAATTTTCGGAAGTAATTTGAAGAATTGTATGAGATTAACATTTCATACCTTTACTCCTGCATTGACCGTTTGAGGGATATATCAACAGTTTAACCCTGATTCCCATGTCTTTAAAACCAGATTTTCGCTGCGACGTTGTTAAAAACATATCCCGCGGGTGGCATTAAAAACACATACACAAAAAAACTCCCCAAGGGTACCTGTATGAAGTTAAAAAGGAATATAACTTGAAAAACACACAAACAAAGGATACGGAGGTGATGATGAAGAGATTATAATACATAAGTAAAAGGCATAACAGTATCGAAATAATATACATATCAGTGGAATCAAATAGTCTTGGTTTAAACATATTTATTTAAGAAAAAAAAGCGATTGAGAAAGAGGGCACAGCCCTATATGAATCATTTTCGAAACCCAAAGAGAAGGAGAAGTGGAGACAAGATACAACAATAAAACGCCACTATCAGAATGAACACCACCTCACGCAGACATATAGAGCGGCAATGCCACATTATAGGAAATGTTGACAGGACAAGACGTCACAGACAGGAGAAGATAATAGGGGTATGCCATCACGAACAGGCATTACTTCACTGCCCATAATCACGACTAATTGTGAAAATTATGTAACCACTCCAGGTCTACCTGTGGATTTGATGCACGATTGGACAGCGTAAAAAAAACTGTTTTCGTTTTCTTGAAAAGTTCAATTTTCAGAGCCAAATAATAAAGTTTGCACTGTGAAGGTTTTTTTTTTTTTTTTTTTTTTTTTTGCCTTTCGTGTTGAAATGAAAATGACATGGGCCTGATTGCATATCCCAGTTGGGATGCGTATTTTGTTTCCTACTTTATAACTTTAATAATCAGCATTAAAGCCTAAAGGTACAAATAATATGGTAAAATAATAATAATAATAATAATAATAATAATAATAATAATAATAATAATAATAATAATAATAATAATAATAATAATAATAATAATAATAATAATAACAATAATAATAATAATAATGATGATGATGATAATAATAATAATAATAATAATAATAATAATAATAATAATAATAATAATAATAATAATAATAATAATAATAATAATAATAAAAATAATAATAATAATAATTGATGATGATGAGGTTACTTATACGTCATTAAGCCCCCAGAAATGAGGGAAATAAGGTACAATGACATGATGGAATAATAGATAAATTATATCAAATACAAACAAAATCATAAGATCCAGGAAAATCATTCTTCAAATGCAAAATTATGTCAGTCGTTGTTCTAGAACAAATTGAAGTTAAAAACCATGCGGTATACAAAAATAAAACTGCAATAAACTTGCCAATTACGTAGGAAAATACAGTTACACGCTATATAAAATAATACAGTGTACATTAAATTCCAAACTAATGAACCCAGAGAGATTATACTTTGGGTAAATCTTTGCAATGCGGTGAAAAGTACCATGAGGCTTACTGCGATCCTTGTGTAGCAGAGCATAGCACAGAGAATCGACAAACCCGCAATGGGTCGACCAAATCGCATAAAACACCACACCAAGCCACAGGTGACATGAAAATCAAAGTACGTGTAACTTTAAAGATATACACTAAGTTGTTTCGGTTGTCTTGCATTTAGCAACACTTTATCATTAACATATCAGGCTGATTCTTCAACAAAAGTAGATTTAGCTTTAACCATACAAACATATTTCTTGCCGTTGAAAGAGAAGCGCCATCTGTTGGAGGAATGCATTGACATACATGTACATCAACTCAAAGTTGAAAGCGTGGAACCTTGGAAGCAAAGAGCATAGTGTCGTCTGCACAAGCAAAAAAAGTTAGTTAACCGAAAAAATATTAACAAATTTGGACGAGAGGATGATGAATAAACGGGTCATACAAAGTGCTTATGTCAAGCATTTGAGTTCTTTTGTTTCATCTGAATGGATGTATGATGTAAAACCGTGCATATATAAACCTACACATTTGGGCATTATTGATATAAAAATCTGCCAACATTACCAAAGTTTTAAAAGCCCACATCGATATCAGCATTACCATTTGATCTTTAATCACAGACCAGATATTATATCAGGGGTTCTTATGCTTCAGCAGAATAGGGAGAAAAGTAATGAAAATATGCTTTATTACAAAGACAATCGGCCGCCCTGAAGCTGTTTCCCGTCGGTTAGGTTTTTGTTATACCTTTAAAGCAGCAAACAGCATCTATATCTGTTAGTTCACATCAGGTTGCTGTCTACACAGATGTCCGTGGACTCTGTTAAGCTTATGTTAGCGTCACACCACTTATAAGGAAACACGCGTAAATGCATAATCGTCATGCCGCCAGAATGAAAAAACAATGGAAATGCATAAACGTCATACACTTAGAATAAAAATGCATACACATGTTCTGCTAGTCTCGATAAAATAAAACATCTTGCAACTAAACTGAGAGGAATTCACATCAAATGCAATAGTTAAGATTCATGACGCAGCTCATGAAATCATATATTAGTTTCTACGATGACAATTTCCACCAGGATCAAATACATCAACACACTCATTAATACTGCTACTTATAGGATATTAGCACCCGATAAATATCTGTACATGCTAAATTATTACTGCTGATTTAGAGACGTCCTGCGGGGGGGGGGCATGCATTAAGTTTAATTCCCGCCGATCATACCTCTGAAACTATTGGAATTATCTGTGGTAATGAATTAAAATAAAGTCGTGTTCTACATGTACCTACTTCTTACAACCTTGGCTGCATACATACTTTGTATATTTACATTTCCCCCTTGCATTTGGTTATTGGCTCCTTTTGTAACAAACATAAAGCACCATTCCTGCGGGCCTTCCTCAAGTGAAACACGTGTAACTACCTCTCTGCACGGAACAACGATGCCTGTCCGCATTTAAAAACGCTGATTAAAAACACACACACACACACATATATCGATAGATAGACAGACAGACAATAAGACGGAGGACAGACAAACAGATAGATAGATAGATAGATAGATAGATAGATAGATAGATAGATAGATAGATAGATAGATAGATAGATAGATAGATAGATAGATAGATAGATAGATAGATAGATAGATAGATAGATAGATAGATAGATAGATAGATAGATAGATAGATAGATAGATAGATAGTCTCGTGATATCCATTCAAGCAGAAATTAAACGGCATTAGGAATAAAATGAAGAATGTTCACGTGCATGTGTCCTGTTCACTTTACTAGTACTAGTACAGAGACTCAAATTAGCCTGTCGACATGTTCAGTAGGACGTAAAGGCAAGCACTCGTTGGACAATTTAAATTCTCTTTCAATCTTTAAGCACCACGCCGGGTTATATGATTCTTTTCCAAGCATTATAGTGATTAACGGTGATCTTCCAAAGCACCATGCTTGGCTACGTTTATCTCTCAACGGACCAAGGTGGGTTCCATTAATCTATCCAAGCATCATGCCAGATTATGTCAATATCTTCGGGCATTACGCAGTGTTTCGTTAATATCTCCGAGCACTCCGCTGACATACGTTAGTCTTTCTAAGCGCCAAGCTGGATCACGTCAATATTGCCAAGCATCACTCTAGGTTACGTTAATCTCTCAATGTATCACGCTGGGTAATGTGAATCTCTCCAACCATCACTATGGGTTACATTTGATCGAGAACTCGTTGAATACGCTTACCGTTTCTGTTCATAATTGCTATTTTCCTCAAGCATATGACACTATACCCTTGGATAACATAAGGCAGTGACACAGATTTATAAAAATGGGGACTTGGTCGGGTGGATATGGGCGTTTCCCATTTCAGCCAGGCGACTGGTGCCAAAGATTCCAAGTTCGAGTCCCGCTTGTTCCGAATATAACATACAAAATTATATCCGATGTTGGTTGTTTCTCACCGATGCACGTATAAAATGGTGTGGGGTACTCATATTTATAAGCGATGTTGTGTATTATATAGTCTGAACGGTTTACACCTAGCTTTGCATTTTCCTTATAAGTTGAATTACGTCACTTCTATTGCATTTTGGAACGTGCAGGATTAAAAAATATGAAATTTAAGGGCGTTTTATTTGTCTTTGTTGAGGCTAAATGGATTAGTTGTTTTCCCGAACAAGTGGACACTTTTTCTCATTTCTCTTCATGAAAGTACGTGTTGCGTTCAACCTGAATGGGATGTTTGAATTCCCATTTATAGGCCCCTCCTGAGGAGGTTCCATTATGTTTCTAGGTTGTCCATTGGAACAGTCTGTATATATATCTTTGATAATTTCACAGCATAGGGTCTGCACTTTTAAATCCAATTTGTCTCTTTTTTTTCTCCACGTCTAATAACAACAATCGAATGTAGCAAAATAACAGCTCGGCTAATTACTCACCAGCGAATGTGTGTGTATTTGTGTAAGCTTGGGTGTGAGTGTCGTTTTAGTAAGCTTTAACTGTAAAATTATTCTTTTAAAGCTTAAGGAGTATCTTGCGGCAATGCAAGCTGTTACACTGTTCACTGTCCATGAACAATCAAAGGTACTGAAAAAAAAAACAAAGGTACTGAAGAAAGGCACTAGACGTCATAGGAATATATATGCGTGGACTTCAGGAGAAAAACATTCTCTCGTCTGCAGTGGATGTTTTCAATAACGACACCCGCCGGGGACCAGACCCCTTGCCTTGTTCATGCTTGGCCAGTGATCCAAGCTACGGAAAAGTGAAAGTTCGCAGCTCGTATCTGCAGTTGACACCTCGCGGCAGGTCAAGCGGAATGAATATGATGAATGCCGGCGGTGCTTTATCTTTGCTTCTGAACAAATGTATGTACATGTACATGTATGTATGTGCGCGTCACTGCGTGGATGTATGTTTATATATATACATATATATATATGCATACACATATATCTCTGTGTGTGTTTCGTTTCTCTTTTATGGATTCGTGTAGAATTTAAATTTGTAGTTTTAAAGATAAGATATATTCAGCTAAGATCAATGCCATTGTTTGCTCTTTCATTTAAATAAATGCCTGTTGCTGAACGTGGATCATTCTTGTATTTTAAAACTGTTCATATTAGCATAAAGAGAAGCCGAATACCTTCCAGCGTCCTCAGATAACCACTTTTGCGTATCATCAGTAAATAAATTAATCAGTAGCTTCAACTGTATAGTAAATTTACACGCCTGTGGTCGGTATGTCATTTCATGACAAATATCGTTTGGTTTACACTCTGGCAAATCTCAGTTGGAATATGGGAAAGAATATGTACTCTTGAAAACTCCACAAGAACAAAGAAGTTCTACGTTGGCCCACTAGAAAAGCTTCACTCTTATTTTTTTTTTCAGACAAGTACAAACTACATGTTTATTTTCACTGCGTTATTGGGCCAAGTTTATTGAATTCTGGCGATAATTAGATATCGCTGAAAATGTAAAGAGACGCGTCAAACTCATTTAATTTCAACATTCGCAATAATAATATTGGCGACGTTCACTTTTAGAAAAACTCTCGAGAGGGAACACTCTCTTTGAAACAAAATAAAATACAGAACGCCAACATTATTTTAAGGACCTTTTTAACTGAAGGCTCCAAGTGGTCAAATTTGCTATCGTGACCCAGTGTAAACATTTTGCCTATTCAACCAGTTACCCCATATAATTGGCACACTACCTTGGAAGACTAACATTGGAAATAAGGTCAGTGTGCGTTAGGTCAACAGATACGTGAAATCAGCAGAAGATTGGTATTTCCACAGTGTTCCATCCTCGGCATAACAGGAATATGTCGACCGAAATTGTTCGACACATCGCCCTTATCTTATTTCTTGTGATAGAATGCGCATCACCCAAAGAAGGTAAGTAGTCCGTAGGAGCCGCATAAAATGTGCTGTGGCATGCCAAATTGAAGACAAACTATATGTTTAGCTTTTTCAAAGATATGCGACCGTGTCGCCTCGCTTTTCAACGCCACATGCGAGAGAAATAGTGTGGTCTCCCAGCATACAGGTTATATGACCTCATATGAACACCACAAGATGCCATATTATTCTTACGACTCTGTCCAGACGATCGTGTTTGCGCTATTATATCAATTATCATTTAATTATTTGTCAGAACAAAAAAACAACAACAAAAAAACTTGTTTCGTTCTTGCTCTAGGATAAGCAATCTGGTTGGCGGCACCTTGTTCATGAGTGAAAATTTTAAACTGATATTCCAAGATGAAAACAACTATTCAAGCGGATAGTTTAGTGTAGAATTTCGTAAATTTGTGAAACATAATTATCCTCAGTGCTCGACACACAACATCACGTGCAGTGATGTTGCAGTGGGTACCCCCCCCCCCTCACCCCTGGGGTTGGGCATGATTAATCGGAACTACAAAAATGAAGAACCGGGTCTTAATTTGTAATATTTATATCTTTCACATTTTACATTTTGAATATAGCGGTTGTTTTGCGTCCTGTATCAATTAGGTATGTATATGCATGCATATTGGCATTTCTACGCATTTTTCCCATCTCGAGAGTCCAATTCAATCCAGAAAAAACAACAAAATTTGCAATCTGTGTGCGTTGGAAACTATTAAAACTTAAAATATTCAAATTTTGTTTAATGATAATTGAATGTATCGCCTGTTGGCCAATTGTTTTTTTTTTTCAATAAATATGTTTAAACCAATGTATCTTGACAACAATCTTTTGCATAGAAAATTGCCCGTTCATCTTTAATAAGTTAGAAATAGTGAGTATTGAAAGCTAAGTGTGCCTAATTAGCACAATTTCCAATTTTACAACTTTCACTTTAATTTCATTTGACAGACATATAACACAAACCAATCAACTGCTGTTGCCTTTGGCACTTCATACTAGTGCCATTTCCCATTTCAAAGCTTGAATATCATCAAAAGTAAAGACTCAGATATACACAAAATTGCAATGTTGACTTCTAGAATGAAACCTCTCTGACGGCACCCTTGAGACAGCCCATATCACAATGTCTCTTCCTTTGAAGGCTCTTATTTTGTAGCATTTTTATGGGGCCACCTTATAATTTGGGCCTCAGAGATCTCTTCAACATGAACAGTGAGGGGTTATCTATATTTGGTTGAGACCCTAAGTTATCACACAGTTGGAGTTTTTTGTCATTTGCTGCAAACCTAAGCCTTTCCAAGCAGACAGTCAATTGTCCTCTGTTTATTAACTCACCTGGGAGACAGGTTCTGACTACAAGCTCACTTATTAGGAATGCAAAATGTTTGCATAACAGCATAGAGGTCGAAAACAGCAACCAGAACGTATGTGTTGGGGTAGAAAGGGAGAGAGGCATGAAGTGTGTGTCCTGCAAAGTCTGCAAGGTATTCTGCGAAATCACTATAAACTAAAATTCCTCAACTGTTGTTTGCATAGCATAGGAATTGCTATTAACACAAACCCATATATCAAACTAGGAATGGCACCTCTATCTAGAATAGTTTTGAAATATGGAACACTTTTATTGACATCTTTGTTGTCTGTTATTTACATGATTTTAACATGTAAAACTGTTCTAATGAGAAGACAAATTTCAATAATAAAACTATGGCATGCAACAGTTTGGATTTTTGGCCATATATAGGCATTGCCGAGCACAACTACGGGCAAGGCGCAGTGGCGGAGACAGAGAGCGAGCGAGAAAGAAAGAAAGAGAGAGAGAGAGAGAGAGAGAGAGAGAGAGAGAGAGAGAGAGAGAGAGAAAGAAAGAAAGAAAGAAAGAAAGAAAGAAAGACAGAAAGAAAGAAAGAAAGAAAGAAAGAAAGAAAGAAAGAAAGAAAGAAAGAAAGAAAGAAAGAAAGAAAGAAAGAAAGAAAGAAAGAAAGAAAGAAAGAAAGAAAGAAAGAAAGAAAGAAAGAAAGAAAGAAAGAAAGAAAGAAAGAAAGAAACCTCAAGTCCATGCTCATGCGTCCGATCGTGTGTCGTATCTGTGCAGATAATTTTGAAATCAAAAGACCCAGCATCTGGTAAGTGCATATCGAGAGGCACCCACACTTTGGGGACAAGTTATTTGTGAGATAAACTCCCATAATCTTGCAAGAATGACACAAAGCATCCATCAATGCAAGTGAGGCATGTGATAGATTGTTTTGCCACTAAAAGGCAACAAAGTAACGGACTTCAATTTCGCTCTCGTCTCTTGCCAGGCTCGGCACATATGTTGATATATGCGTGCAAACTGAAGCAAAAAAAAAAAGTTGAAAAAAAAACCTGAAGTAAATACATTACATTTAAACATATATTATACTGTGGATCTTTTATCCACATATGTTGCGTTTACATGTATTTTGTTTTGACATGTTCCTGAGTGAGTATCATTTGAGTCTGTTCTGTGAGCGTAATTTCGTTTTTTCCCTTTTTGTCTCATGCATGTGCCAGGTAAACGGGTTATGGCTTGTGGTGGCCCTACCCACATCATGTCAGGCGAACCCCCATCCCTATCTGTGTTTCTGTACGCTTTGCGGTCTATATGGTTTCTAATCATGATGTCATTTAAGTGGAGGCAAGTTATCTACGCATCCATGAACGCTGTAGTAAGGGTCATGATCACAGGAATCTCAGGGAGTCTTATTCAGGATTACAATTCAACCATTTTTCATCTCCTTTGTATTGATGTAATAGACGTCAATTAGCAATCATATATTCTCTGTTTTCAGCTATAAACATAGCCTTGAAGAAAAATATTACACAGAGTGGAACATATCTAGACTTTGAAATCGGCAACGGAGCAGATAATGCTGCGGATGGAGACACGAATCCAGACAGTGCACAACACCATTGTTCTCACACAAAAGCAAACAAGAATGCCTGGTTGACTGTGGATTTTGGCAGCCCGCTACTTGTTGCGAGTCTGAAGATTTACAACAGGCTACATGATCCAGGTTTGTGGTTTTGGAACTGAAAAAGAATTCACGCTATATCGTAGCGCCTGCATAATGATGACTGCGATAAAAATATACAAATTCATTTTGTACCGATGGCACACAGCTTGCTTATCAAAAATACTAAAATCCAGAGAGGTCTTAATGATCTCTCCAATAGAGAACCAAAGCTTAAAATTAGTATTTTGGCAACAAGTTTCTACTACCATATTGTCACTTTGGAACAGGTGATATGCAAATTCAACCGACCGCCTTTGCAGTGGTGCCTTTATCTCCGATATCAGAGACAGGGGTACACAAAGAGTTCTCTATATTGTCCGCAGAAATTTCACAGAGTTACGCCAGAAAATGAATATATTTTTTATTTCCTTATCTGAGAAGTCCCAAGTCCATGTCCATAAAAGGATATACAATAGGAATGAAAAAGTCTGTGGCGATTATAAAGAATGATACTGATGATTTAGTAAGGCAAAGTCAAAGTGCATTTTTACTGTGGTCACCAAACAGGCGGCTGAAGGTTCACTTGTGTGCTCGTATGGTGATGCATTAATGAAGGACATTACATTCCCCCTCAGATTTGAAATTTATCATTTATCCTTCATGTGGCCAGACTACCATTGAACAACTGCTGAACTTCAAACCTAAATACAGAAACTATTACATTCAAAACTTATTGTTCCTATGGTGTTACAATGGAGGCATGCCAAATTAAAATACTCTGGATAAAAACGTGAGCGATTCCACTTGTTTTACATGGGTCATATTTTGTAGGGCGTTTGTGCAAATTAAGGTTTATTTATTCACACTTCTGTTTTATCTTCCGAGATACGCATACAATTGTGGTCCCGAAAAGGGCCTTTGCTTTAAAGGTGTATGCATATGAGTGCTTGTATTATCACTTGTGGCCTTCGTGTTCCTGTCGGTATTCTCCTTGGCATACCGTTGACCAGTTTGGCTATCTCTGGGGGATGCTGTTCTAATGTTCCCTTAACGCTGTTCGGAATGATCAAGGGTGGCTGGGGGATCGTAGTTTTCATCTCTGATGCGACGACTCAGAACACGCCACAGGTGTTAAATCGGGAATAAATCTGGGGATCTTACAGGCCGAGGCAGCATATGAATGTTGTCACCCAGGTATTAGATAGACATGCCTTTCCAACTTCTACTCCAGTGTTGTGGACTAGTTGGACATTGCCATACAGATATCCTTTGAAAACACACGCACACACTGATTTGCGATGCAGCAAATCATCTTTTCTAGTTATACATCATACTTATTACTCCATGGTAAGCCAATGAGACTGCTCACATTTTTCTCTAGATATAACATGTATGTCGGAAGCTAAAAGTTTATGTTCGACCGGATGATCATCAATTTGGAAATATACAAATTTGCGTGTGATGTAAATGCATATGACGCACCAGTCAATGACAACGCCAGGGGCCCAATCGCTTAAAAAGTAGAATTTTGACCCTGTATACGAACATGTTGTGTCTTTGGTGAATCATACCAATGTCCATGTGAGCATAATGGGTCAGTCAATCAGTTACTGTCTACAGATACATAGATGGTACTTTACATACCTTAACAAGACGTCCACATGCCTAATGTTTTGCTGACATGTCATCAGATTGTCATCACTAAAATATCTTCCAAAAATGTATTCCTTCCATGTCCTTGAAAAAATAAGTCTAAATTATGGAACACCAAACTTCTACGTTATATATTTTTATTGTGGATTTGGTGTCCTGAGCCATATTCCTTCTCAGCATATTGAATTTGGAGTGCTTTACATAACAACTTAATGACCTTGAAATATATGTCAATATAATGCAACACATTTCACAATTTAACCACTCGCCCAATGCATATTTGTATGAATTCTATAGTTCCGTCTCAATTTATTCTTACAAGCATGACTTTAATGCATCTTTGACACCCAGTATTTATATCCCACTTGAATTGATATCACCAGTGGCATCGCCTTGGCCCAAATATTATAAGACTCGTCTGTGTAATATTCCTGTAATGGTACATCTATATCAGGATAAAAAGAAAAAGATGCCATGATCAATCATACTAATAATAATGATAATAACAATAATAATAATAATAATATAATAATAATAATACAATAATGATAATAATAATAATGATGATGATAATAATAATAATAATAATAATAATAATAATAATAATAATAATAATAATAATAATAATAATAATAATAATTATTATTATTATTATTATTTTAAATTATTATTATCATCATCATCATTATTATATTTAAATTAATTTCTTTAAATGCATTCCCCGTGACCTTGGGAAATCAAGTCATGGTCAGCCATATCATGTTATATATAACTTGCACACATGATGCATGTTTGTTGTGCATTTGGTAAAACTGGCCTTTTACGTGATAAATTTCATTATCTAACCAAATATTAACTGATATTTGCCGTCCACCTACAAGTGGCGCCACTAGTTTTGTTCTGGATTGTCATTTTAACCACCAGAATATTTTCTACAAACATCAAAAGGATGCACTGAAAATCAAACACACCAGAGATTGTTCAATTATTTTTCGGCCCTTGTATTACGTAAGTCACTAGATGGCGAAAACAATAACACAATGAGCCCAAATTTTCATTCAGAGAACATGTCAAGGATCTTTCCCGTGGATAACTCATAAACTGCAAACGCTATCGAGCATACAAGAAATGGTTCACAGACGGATGAACGGACGGACATGAACGATTACATAAGCTCTGCGACCCATGGTCATTAGAACTGACAACATATTTCATATAAAAAATGGTGTGAAGGGTGCAGAATACCAGCTTGTAAAACATGTCTTCAAAAATAAAAATTCCAAGCACCAAGGATTTGGTCAGTCCAGCGGACAGTCAAATTATGTCGGGTAGAATATATAGACGACAACGTGGATGCAGGGCCGTGCACTTGGGGTCGGCAAAACGCGTTACACGGAGACACTCTGCACTTGTCAGTCATGCTGCAAGCGAGATCCAAATTCTTTCAGTGTCAATCACTTCTTAAGTCGATCTACTTATGTCAAACTAGTCTGAATTATCATTAGGATCACAGATTCGCATCCCTTGTAAAAAGACCTTCCATTCAAGTACCAGCATGCCTATAGTTCCAGAGAGAATACCCCAGGTCAAAAGTATTTCTCGGGTGCGCATTGGGCGCATTGCGCATTGCGCCCAATGGGTGCCGAGAAAAGTTGTTGATTCAGTTCAAAATTTGGCATTGAAAGGGTTAATAAATAAATGTTCTTTGCGAGGAACTGATTCTTCTTGCCCGCTCTGTTATGTGTGCACTGCTGCGTGTCACCTCTGTATGCTGGAGAACACTACGAATATTTCCTAGTGTACTATGTATATCATCCAGTCTAAATAAATAAGATTGTAAGGTACATGCATGTGAGGGGACCTCGGGCTGTGATTGGGAGTGAGCTGCCAACTTGATGACCCACGCCTGCTATCAGCAAACACTATGCAGGGCGAGGTAAACCCCAGGGGGCAAACATGGATACCAAACAAAAGGTGTACATTGGCGTGTCGATCATGTCCCCGGTCGTACCACAGTTTGTTCACTCCGAGCTGGCGAGGCAATTTATTTATTTATTTATTTATTTATTTATTTATTTATTTATTTATTTATTTATTTATTTATTTATTTATTTATTTATTTATTTATTTATTTATTTATTTATTTATTTATTTATTTATTTATTTATTTATTTATTTATTTATTTATTTATTTATTCATTCATACATTCATTCATTCATTCATTCATTCATTCATTTATTTATTTATCTATTTATCTATCTATCTATCTATTTGTCTGTTTGTTTGTTTGTTTATTTGCTTGTTCGTACATTCATTCACTTATTTATTTATTTAAACACATGTATCTATCTATCTTTCTATATATCTATCTATCTATCTATCTACCTATCTATCTATCTATCTACCTATCTATCTATCTGTCTGTCTATTATTTATTTATTTTGGTGACGTCTGCGGACCCTGAAAATATGCATTCATATCCTGCATCAAAATGCTTAATATTAATAGAAAAAATATAATACAGAAATCAAACCAAAAAAACATGACCATACATGTAAATCAAACATCAAATATGCATGCATTCAAAGCAGAATACCACATTAGATGCAATTAGAACATAATATGAAATAAATACATACAAATAAACCATAAACTGAGGTTATACTAATCACTCAAATTACGAACCGAAATATTTTTTTTTTACAAATAAATCATAAACTGAAATCGAACTTGACACTAAAGACCAATGACCCGGTACTAAATCCAGATAAAACATAGGTGGAATTTGAACTTATAAGATTATTGTTGACAAAACTGATGCTTCAGAAACTTGGGTAATCATACGCGCGGAAACGACTTAGGTTCACCAGCGAGTGGCCGAGGCGGTGTTCATCTGGGCAGGAGGCGGTCGATAGCCATCGCATGCCTGTGTTAGTGCTGGCACCAACCGCAAGTGATTGTCCTGTAACATGAAATCTCACCTGGGATATAATCCAACTGTACGTTCCTCAAAATACAGCTGGGGAAAAAATATGCCACCCCCATTGGTTCATCATGGGCCGCTCTAAATATGCCTTTATATGAAAAAAATGGGTATCGCATGGAATGTTATGTAACATCAACAGTATAGCTTAGCGTATGTCTGAGCAGTCACACACACACACACACACACACACACACACACACACAAATGAAATGAAAACAAGACAACAAGCAGAGGTGCCAGAGGGGGTCAAAAAGTGTGTCTGGTATTGGGGTGGCTGTGGGCTTTATAAAGGGGCAATGGCATGACTGGGATCAATGTGAATATGACGGGGGCAAAATCATTGGTATGTTGGAGGCTGGCCTTTCCAGCGAGAGGTTGCCAGGATAATGGGGTCCTCCAGGCCACTGGTGAAAAGGTGGTGGAACCGTTTCCAGGAAACCAGAGCATGCAAGAGGTTGAAGAGGAAGGCTGGATCTGGGTCGCAAAGACTGCCAGATAGGACGGATGAGCAGTACTTGATCCAGCGTGTGAAGAGGCACAGCTTTCTGTGCACAGAAACGTACATGTATCGTCAGCACGGGCACCAGGCCTCCTACATCAGAGCACCACAGTCTACCATTAACGAGAGATTAATGTCGACCTATCCGAGGGCATACCGCCCTGCCATTGGCATCCCTCTCAGTCTTGCACACAAGACATGACCGTTACAGTGGTGTGAGGAACACAAAGCACGGGTTTGACGCCTGGCGATCACGGGAGACGTGCGCGTCACATCACTGTCACAGGCAGGGCCATATACTCATTTTACACAGAATTAGCGCTTTTTGAGAAATTCAAGTTCACAAATGTCAAACTGGTATTCATCTAGTACCTCCCGAGCCATATATAAGAAAACATGCCCATCTGTCTGTAATAAGTATTCTTTATTTCCAAAATATTAGTAATAACCCGCTTTTCCACAAAGTGACCGACATGATCTCGCCATATGTGGCCATGCGTGACTAGGCAATCGAGTGTGCGGGAAATTAATATGCATGGTCCCCTATTGCCTGTTATATGTGGTCAATAATGGCGATGTTTAGATAACCATTCACATTTAAAGCCTCACCGGATGTGTTTTTACAGGTGAGCGGATTATTTCGAAGGTGACGGATTAGAACCGCCATATTGTTTTTGAGTGTATAGGTCAAAGTTATGACAGAGTTTAAGATATTAGCATTTAGTCATCCTTTTTAATGGCCTGAGCCGATGTCATTTGTGATTAATTAAAGTCAGCAAATCTGCTTGGTTATCTTTAGTAGTGAATATGTTAGAAACATTTTTTTTTTACAAGACTTGGTAATTTTGAGACAGCCCCACTCAAAACTGGATGGATAAATCTTTGGGAAATTAACGGCTATGTAAAGTCAAGAGTATAAATTAGGTAACCATTTATTATCATTATTATTATCTTTTATTTTATTTTATTTTTTTGGCAATATTCCAATTTGACATGAGCTGCAAAGTGGAAAAAATAATCAAGGTTAATTGCAAATGTTTCTTTAAAATGCAATAACATAAAAACCATTCCCTTAACTGGAAAACAAAACAAACAAACAAACAAAAAATAACGTTTACCTATGTGCATGGTGTATGGTGTCTCTACCAGTGACCCCTTCCTCTGTGGGAGCAGATAACGGCAAACTTGTCAATGTTGGCATCCGCGTAATGGGTTATTTGTATTTAATTTATTCAGATATTTGCTGGTTTTCATTTATGTTTAATTTATTGAGACATTTAGTGATTTTTATTTGTTGAAAGTAACTTGGCTTTCGAACCGTCTCTGAACAACTCCACGGCAACATGTGAAGTCTTTTCATGTGTGGGCAACTAACAATGCACACCTGCCACCTGGGGGTGGCTCCAAGCATAACAAAATAAACGTGCACAGCCACAGCTGACCATGGTGGACTGTGTGACTTCAAGTCTATGCGAATGTGGAAAGTATTATCTCATTACTCATGTTATGGCTCCACAAACAAAGGGATGACTGTAGTTGGTTTAAACGCGCTTTATTAAACAGTCGGGGAAAAGGGTTACCGATACATAATCCCCTCTTGTGCATCGACATAAAAGAAAGGATACGAATGAGCATGAGACAATTGTGTAGACTAATGGCGTGTGCATACATGAAAAAAGGTAGGACGCAAAGTGCCAAGAAAGACAGGGGGCTCTACATTTCTTGCCCTTTAATTACTTATCAAATTATGACAAACCTTCAATATATAAGGTGTCTCGAAGCGTCTTGGTTATTCTATGAAGACGTATACTGCGTGAAACATTTCAACATTTTCTTGTTAAGTGCATTCTGCTGATCCTCACAAAACAGTTTGCAAAGTAAAATGTGCTCGATGAATCACTGTTTTATGACGGTGCATTCTAACATTGTTATATATTGAACAGATGAAAAAATGGTGGAACAGATCCTAAAATAGGTGCACCGCTACAACAAGCGGATAATTTGTGTTTCCTAGCTTGTTCAAATAGCAGTTCGACTGGACTTTTCCCATTCGCATACTTGCGTGTGTAATTGAAATTCCTCTCTTCCCAAAGCAATACAAATCATGTTCGTCAGAGATTTATAGTGCTTGTTCAATAAGTTTTGGAACTTTGAGATAAACTCTTTTTTTTTTATTTGTATGGGTAATTGGTTCCCCAATCTTACCGTTGCAGGAAAAATGAATTTTATAATTATCTGCTGATTTGATGAAGAAGTGGGGGATATTTCTAGAGCTGACTGTAGTTATTCGGTCTCCCTCTGTCCATTTTTGTGGGAATGTAAACTAATTATGAGAAGTATGGTCTGCTACGTTATCTTAGACACAGAATTTTGTATCAAACGTTTTGACGAGTGATGATGTGGTGTAATGGCAAATTACTCCAACAGTGTGAGGCGTACGAGTCCAGCCAGTATACATGTACCGGTGAGAGAAAAAAAAACTATTAACGGTACGTTATCCCATGTACACTGTCAAAGATGAAAGTGTCGCTAATGGCAGCATTCTCGTTTAGTATTAGTACGTGTGTGTCGTAAATTGTCACCTGCAAGTCAAAATCCCACAGCCCTAAAGTCATGTGAAGATTGATGCACAGTATGGGCCAATGATAAGTGTTGATACAAACTTGGAAGATATTACCAGAAACTATGGAAGCTGACGGCGTAAATTAGGCACTTATTAAACTGTCACTTTTGTAACTTAAGACAACAAATGAACATGCTTTGTTCAATCTACCTAGGTCAAACTGACCTTCAAGCCAATGAAACGTCTCTTTACCTTTCAGCGTACAAAAGACTCCAGAATTTTTACATCCTAGTAGGAGACAGTACAAATCGACTCCAGCAGCAACTATGTCATCACTACAAAGGAATCGTTCCCCGCGGTAATGGAGACGCGAGTGCATCCGACAGACCCCACGCATATATCATCTGTTCAGCAACACTGTTGGGAAGATATGTAACCATCCAGAAGGCCAACGACGAGGACACAGATGGGGATCCAGGAACTTACGATGGGCATCTTTCCATTTGTGAAGTCGAAATTTTCCAGAATCGTAAGTGTCTTGATCTTTAAAACACCTACATGCGGAGCTGAAGTTTACAAAAGTAAAAGTTTGCTGCATAGAAAAACTGATGGTGATGGCCCATTTACACTTAGAACAAGGATTGGATGTTTTCAGTACAATATTGAATTTTCCGTGGATCCCTCATGTCACTAAATAAACACTTAAATTAGTAAGACATATGGTGACAATAATCGGACCATACAGAATATTTTAATTGCGCAACAGATGTTGCAGCAACCAAGAGGCACCAGGCTGGAAAAGGGTCTCTTTTTATCAGCTTAATTAGCATAAATAAAACAAGGGAAAACTGCAAAGATGTTATCTACGCCTTACTAAGCTATTGAACTACTCAGGATAAGATTTGTATAAAGCTTAAGCACACTGAATCCATCATATGGTTTAATATAATAGGTTTCTTTGAGACTGTCGATGTGACTCGGCTCGAACATCTGGGAAGAAATACAACATATCCAGCATTTACTGCAGCGAGTGTGTCATTAAATCTCGTCCAGACAGCAGAAAAAACGCGCTTAACTGATTATAACTTAGTATATGTGCTAGCTGTCTATTTCATACGATTATCTGTTGACAGGAACCAGAAAATGGAACTAGAGCACGGGACGCCAGATCATTCAAAATTTGCTTTAGTTTAGTACTGATTATTCTTTCCGTGGATCGCGTTTTAACTGTTGTATCATGATGGTGACATCCATTTAAAAATCACAATAATATGTTGTATCATGATCATGACATCCCTTTAAGAATCACAAGAACTGCATATTTTACGTATAATATGTAATTCCCTGTGGGACCTTGGTATCCCTGAACAATACCAAAACTAAAAAGACCCACAGAGGCAGGAATCTGACTGAACAGTGCATTCAAAATGTTCATTATATGCTCGAAAGTAACTAAGTGACCCTAATAGGGGAATTGCTTTGTTTATCATACTAATTAGCACATATAAACACAAAGAAATAGAACGAAGATGATGTATACACCCCAGTTGGCCTTTGAAGTACTCGAGATTAGAAACGTACAACCTTCAAGCATGCTGTGACAATGACTGAAATGGTTCATCGTAACCCATACAGTAGAACTCAACTTCTTCCTGACATTCTACTCTTTGTTGAATCAGGTCCTTCAGATAAAAATACAATGCGGCAGCGCAGAACCAGCTACTTTAAAATAAGAGTAGTATTTGAAAGCGGCATTTATTAACTATAATTTTCTCAAACGCTATGTAGTGTGTACGTGACGCGGTCAGGTGCTTCCTAATGTGTTGGCACAATTCAGGTGTATAGATAGACTAAGAACCACTCTTACATTGACAATATGATCGCTTGTACTTCAGTTTATGCAAACTGGCCGTAAAATTAATGATATTTGGTCAAGGGAACATGTGTTTCTCATTTTTGGTTTGATAACGGCTTGCTGGTTCGATAGCCGGTGAGATGTTGAAAATGTGCTTTTCTGATGGCAGGGTCCAATGACTGTGCCACCAACCCCTGCAGTAATGGTGCCACGTGTGTGGAGGCTGCGCACGGCTACACTTGCACGTGCATGCAGGGAACCACTGGCATAAGTTGCGAAACAGGTATGTTCTTTGTAATATATTTTATGAAATATTCGGACATTCAAACACACTACAGTTCGTTTGTCATGCGATATATTGATAGTATGTCCTGCGATGGAAAGATTGTCATTTAAGGAGTAATATGTTTTGAAATTAGGAATATCTGAAGCCTCTTACTTTAAGGAAGTGACGACTTTGCGAAAGATTATTGATACACCGCAAAATATTACAATAATCGGTTTGATTTAGCACTAGTTCTAAACAGGAAAGTTGAAAGTCCCAGAAGCTATTATGTGCAACTGTAATTCATTTTTAACACGACGTATTTAGTACACTGAAAGAAGTAATAAAAATATTCTACACCTGCTTCACGTGAATATAAAGGGGAGCTTTCTCTATTCTGAATTGGTCAGTCTTCACATGGTTAAAGCTAATCCTCATCCTGGTGTGAACAACAATTGTTTTCGTCGCATCAATATAATTAATCGTTGCCTTTAGATTTTGTTTATTTTAATTTCCTCTTTAAATCGTCCAGATGATCAATATATCTTACCGTTCTAGATTGTGAATTCTATTCACGAATGGTAGAGGGAAGGGCAGAAATATAAATCATGAAAATAAATAAAGAATTATAAGTAATGAAAATAAATAATTTTGTGCGGCCCCTATAACACGCATTTGAATTTGTTGATGACGATACTATTTGGGCTAAAAGTGTGTAAGGAGCATGAATGATCTTAAACAATAACAATGATTTTTTTTATTTGATTTTTTTTTTTGGGGGGGGGACTTGCGTTCGGGCACTTTTTTTTTACCTTTCGTAACAGAGACTTGTTTGATACTTGTTTGGGTAAGTTCCTCTGTCATTTCTCGGGCTGCTTCCGCCTGAATAATTTCCAATCGATCTTTATCATGTTGAGTGCATCGATCCCAGACCACGTTTCATTATTAAAGATAAGGAAGTATAAATAAAAAGTAAAGTGATTTCAACGTTTTCATACTCAATTTATACTGAACAGGTTTGAGACCACCAACTAACTTATCAGCTATAGCAACAATATGATTCGCATGACTTGACCATTGCAGATATGCAGAAAAAGTAACTCCGAGAAATACTTATGTGCAGTGACAATTTCAAGACTGTTATAATCATATATCAGATTGGATGATCTACATTTTTTGTTTACATTCTATCATTGATTAGGACTTTTAATAGCGTTTAATATCCCAAGTTTTGGTTTAATTACTTAGCGGATTAAACTGTGTCATCAGTTCTAATATAAAACGACGTATAATCAGCAAAAAGATGACTGCTTCAACAATTCCAACCATATCAGTACCATGTACAACAAATAACAATGGCCCCAAAAACAAAGCCTTGTAGGGCCCCTGCTTTCCTATTGCCCCAAGGCTAAGCCTCACCTTAAATAATCACCCGTTGGGTTCTTGCATAAAGATAGTCCCTCAGCCAGTTAACCTATTGACCTTGTATTCTAGTATCTTCGAGATTGTGTATTAAAGTTGGATAGTGTCAAAGCCTTTCGTCATATTACCAACTTTCACTCGAACCCCTCCTGGAGATCAAAGGACTTCGAAATCCCGTGTTATAAATATACTTGCAGACTCTCGTCTCAGGGTATAAAACCCGGCTAATTCTCAGTCAATTCACAGTTGTCTCTAAACAAGTTAAACATATGTTTGAATATAGCACGTTCACAAAATTTTCCTAAGCAATTTAATAAAGAGATAGTTCTACACGTAAAGCACAATTCAGGTGCATCTCTTTAGCAATCGAAGTTACATGACTGTGCCATTTTTGATGCAAATGATACTTGTATTCCAGAAGAGAAAAATTGAATAATTTGGTGGGGAGGTTGCAATTATTGGAGCACCTCTTTCAAACGTAAGGGACTAATGCTGTCCAGTCCGCATACTTTATTGGTGTTCAATGATTTCAAAACACCAGTCCCTTGATCGTCTAAGAAAATATTTATCGGCAGATTTTACTTAGAATGATTTACTGTCACTTCTATAAGGGTAATCTGGAAATGTCTACATCACATCATTGAAGAAAGAATTCGCCCGTTTTCCCAATCGCTTTTTGAAAATAAATATGTTTGAGCCCCAAATTTTTAGAGGCTTTTGCTTTAGATTTGCTGTCATATATAACTGAACCTTTCAAAACTGGAAAAGGAATTGACTCTTTTGTACTACAAAACATAAAATGTTTTACCATTTCCACCATTTTTCTTTTAAATTGACCACTGATTACGTTGTCACTGTTCATTATAGTGATATTCCTCGGCCTTTCGCAAATCACTGACTATTGTGCAAATTGCAAAGATAATTTCAATTGTCTGGGTTTTCGTTTGAAGACTTGACATTCTTGGGAATACTATATGTACGAGATAAGCTTCAGTAAACAAGGGAGACAATATAAAGGTCCTGCAAACTTTACCCAATTGAAAAAAATGTATAACACACAATTGGTGAAGCACTTCAACTGTTAGGTATGTGAGGTAATAAGATCTACTGAAAAACGTTTCTTTCAACATTTCCACATAAATTTTTTTTTTGGGGGGGGTGTATGTTTTTTTTTGGGGGGGGTTGTTTGTTTGTTTTTTTTTTTTTTTTTTGTTTTGTTTTTTGTTGTTTTTTGTTTTTTTGGGGGGTTTGGTTTTTTGTTTTTTTTGGGGGGGGTCAGTTTTTGTTGTTGTTTTTTTGTATTAGCAATTTTGTGTGGATCAACAAAATTTCTTTATCTAAAGAAGCCCTTGTGGAACTTTAGGTACTACCACTGGAGCATGACGTGAATTTAGTAATTGTCGGCCCATTAAAGCGATTATTCCAGAAAAGTGACATATGGAATTAACGCTTTTAGGAATTTAGGACCATGGTTGTGCTGAGGTGAATCGTTTTGTCTGACCAAAACAGTTTTTTCTTGGTGCACAAACCTGAGCTGCATTCAAAAATTTACTTGTCAACACATTGCAGGCCACGTCAACATTAGGTGAATGAAAACAAGCGTCCCAACCGACTTCGTCTAGTTTTTCTCTAAAATAATAAAAGTTAGCCAACGAGTATTGTCAAGCAGTCTTTTCAATCGAAAATCTCACTGTACAGTGATCACTTTATGCAACTGAAGAAAACACTGAGACACTACGTATATAATGGGAGATAATACTCAATATTTGATCTGGACATGTCCATGAACGATCAGTTATTCTTGTGGGCTGCTTAATATGAATCTTAAAATTGTCATCAAAACCAAGATTTGTAGGAAATTTCTCATGAGATGTTTTGAGATTTGCATTCAGACCATCCACAATAACAATTTTCCCTGCACATAAACCGCAGGCATTGTCGACATTTTTTTTTTTCAATAATCCAAGATATTACAGATTTCGGTGGCCTCTAAGCAACGGCCTGTAGAACTATTTTGTTACAAAACCGAATATCTACCCTTGCTATTTCAAGCGTCAAACTCTCCAGATCATCCAGCCTTTCCTGCACCAAAGTTTGCTGCGGACCACCATTATGGTCATGTCGCATGACTGGGTGGATGCCAGGAATGTTACGAGCAGCACCGTCTTTACAGGGCCACGAAATAAAAAAGGGTTTCAGTAAGGGCAACCAAGTCAATTACTGTGGTAAAGACGGTTTAGTTTAAAACAGTTTACCTTTTGACAGACTGTGGGTATTTTCATGACATAGAATCTTGCTATTTCGTTTATTAATATATCCAGTGATATGTGAATTGAATTTAGTGGCACAATATGTTTTTCCTGTTTGGTAAGGTTGGGACTGGGTTGTAATCACTTTGTATTGACGTTGCATGAGACGTGTCCTGAATTTCCCCTGATAATGCAGAGGAACCAAACCTTTAACAGAATGGAATTCAGCTTCTGGGGATGGTCGATTTGGGACTAGATTATACTCATGGTGATTAAAGGAGTGTCATTGGCATCTGATAGGTCTGGAATGCCGGGGTGAACGCCTACATATTTCCATAATATCATTATTTGGTTAACGAACACTTTTGTAATGGTCATCTAATTTATTGAATGTCTTTGTCACCTCAACGATTATTGTTTTGTGTATAGATATTGACGAGTGTGCCAGCAATCCGTGCCAAAATGGGGCAACCTGTGCAGACAGACTTCGAGGCTACACTTGTCATTGCGCCACGGGCTATACAAGCATACACTGCGATAAAGGTAGGTGGTGTGATAAATATGTGGGACAGATTTACTCTTGGTATGAAAGTCTCTAATCCTTACAGGTATTGTGACTGTGCATTAAACTACCCCATAGTGGAATTATGTCACATGTATCGAAAAACCCTAGTGTACCTTTTGACTTTGCTGAAAAGATACATTGGAACAGCTTGCAAAAATGCATAAATCTTCGACTGATTTAAGAAACTCGCTATTAAATGATGATACTACACACACACGTATGTATGTATGTATGCATGTATGTATGTAAGTATGTATGTATGTATGTACGTACGTATGTATATATATACATATATATATATATATATATATATATATATATATATATATATATATATATATATATATATAACTAAGATAGATGTGATGCCATGTTTCTTAAATGACAGATATCGATGAGTGTGGCAGCAATCCTTGTCAAAACGGCGCAACATGCACAGATCTGCCACAAGGCTACAGTTGCGCATGCGTGGCTGGACAGTACACGGGCACACGGTGCGAAACAGGTAACGATTGGATTAGAAAAGAACTGTATTTTCGTTGAGTCGATTCACTACATTATATGCTTCACATAATAATATAACGTGAAGTAATTATCACGAGTATGTATACATATTAAACTTTTATCTGTTTCCACCACAAAGGAAGCTTAACACAATGAGCGGAAATGTATCAGGATGAATTTTGCTGAAAGTTTGAGGAATCAAGTTTTCTGGCCACATTTCTAAAGGGCAGGTCAGTCCGAGGGTCCCAAATCTTTCATACCTAGTATCTTATACATATACCCCTTGTTCAGGTGTGTGTCATCGCTCGTCGGAGCGCCCTCTGGCTCCAAGCGCCTGTGCCTACCACAATGTTTGTATGTTCTGATTCGGTCTTCACTAGATCTAGCGTGGATGCATTTGTTCTTTTTTACCTTTCGCGTATGATGAGGAGAGTTCAAATACACCAAAATTATAAACAACTGGCTTCTATGGATAGATGTCGCTTTTGTAAGCAAGCCAGCAGTTTATGGGTTGTAATTCGCATTTAACACGGAACAAATAGGATGAACCGAGAGCTGGAACAGGCTTGCAAACAGGTATATCAGTTGGAAGGAAACTATTTAATTCATGTGTCAGTTACATTTGGTTTTACCATTGCTTTGCAGCAGTACTGGGTGTACTAGAATTGCTTCATTTGGACAACACGTATTCTGGGCAAAATTCGATTGATTGAAAAATTACAGTGACTTTTGACTTATTGTAGGGCATTGTAGTGCTCCACTATAACTTTTTAGCATTGTGCATGTAAGCACCACGCAATGACTCAGAAAAGGGTCAAACAACCAAATCTAAATGTGCACAAAATGTCGATAGTACTAATAAAATATCGATACATGTAACATAACGGTGTCGTTCATTCATGTGGCCGGCAAGGATTATATCATGCATGTGAACACGCAATATTGTGATCTACACAGAGCCCATTTAGTTACCAAGCAGTGGGAGACAAACGAAACTGGAGTTATTTTTTTTTTGTTATCACTGCGTTTTGTATCTTCCAAAACAGTTGATCTTGATCTCTCTTTGGTAGCGTACTTACCACAACCTAATATGTAGTATGTAATAGCTCGATACGTTACAATTTATTTATTTATTTATTTATTTATTTATTTATTTATTTATTTATTCATTTATTTATTTATTTATTTATTTATTTATTTATTTATTTATTTATTTATTCATTTATTCATTTATTCATTCATTCATTTATTCACCCATTCATTCATTCATTCATTCTTCCGACTGTCTATTTATCTAATTACCATTAACTCATTTATTCAATGATCTATATGTTTGTATGCTCGTTTGTCTGTCTCGTCTGTCTGACCGTCTATTTATTTATTTATGGTTTATATTTGTGTTTTTAGCTCAGCTGACTTGTCCGTCAGCAGAGCTTATAGGATGGTCAGTCATCCATCGTCCATCAACAACTCATATTTTCGACTTCTCCAAAAACCTTCGGTGGGTCTTTACCAAGCTTGTTCAAATGGTCACGCTTCAGTAATTTTTAGACTTTTAGCTCAGCTGACTGACTAATCACGCTGAGCTTTTAGGAGGCTGAATACCGTCCGTCATCCGTCTGGCCGTTTACAATTATATTTTTAACTTCTCCAAAACCGTCCGCAAACTCACTCTAAGCTTGGTGGCAATGTACCTTAGGCGAGTTTCTGCCAATGTTGTTTAAACTGTCACACCCCAGTGATTTTTTTTGGGGGGACAAATCATACAAAAATCATCTGCAATACCACTCACCCAATTGCTTTGATCTCACACAGGAACACTCCTGGGGGCTCTTAGTTTTAAATTTATTCACCATGAGGCACTGCCATTTTTGTCCCCTTTTTATGACTTTGCGTGTGTTCTCGCTATTTTCCACTTCTTCTCCAGAACCGTCGCTCAGTTTCACCTGGAACTTTGTGGATATGTTCCTTTTGAAAGGGTAAAACAAATTGGTCCACTAGGTGGCACTGCTGGGGATTCCTGATTTGTAACGATTTTTTTCAATTCAGATATTTATCGCCAAATGCGTCCACTTGATTTCTGTGTATATCTCAATGGGCATTCTTATGTTAATTGCACTTTCGACTTATCCGACACCGTCATCCGGATTGACTTCAAACTTGGTGGCAATGTACCTTGGGCGGGTCTCTGCCAACTTTGCCAACTTATGGTCACGCTTCAGTGATTTTTGAATTTCTTGTGCTTTTTTGTTTGTGTTCTTTTTGGGTGCAAATCTTAAAAAATCTTATTCTCTGAAATCACGCGCCCAATTGCTTTGATATCACACAGGAACACTGCGAGGGGCTTCTGGTTCTTAATTTGTTCATCAGGTGGCGCTGTAATTTTCAGCTCAGCTGACTTGGTAGTCAGGCTGCAATATAGAAGGCTCATTTTTCCGTCGTAAAAATACTTCTTAATGTCATATGCACTCAGCTTAACCTCAACGCAGGTTTATTCAGTTGCAACCTTGATTTTGTGCTTAGGTCAGCTGCACATGGGCTGTTCACGCAGCCCTCTAGTTTTAATTCGGGTACTTATCGGTAAATGCACCTTTCCTATCAATTTCTATGTTAAGCAATGGGCAGTCTAATGCTAATTCACATTTTCGACTTCTCCAAAACTCTCATCAAGATTGACTTCAAACTTGGTGGGAATGTGCCTTGGCTGAGTCTCTGCCATTTTGTTCAAATAGTCATGCTCCAGTGATTTCTAGAATTTTTAGGATTTTTTTTGTTTTTGTTTTTGTTTTTTTATGGGCAAATCTTCAAAAATCTTCAGCAAAAACGTTCATCCGATTGCTTTGATATCACACACGGACACCCCAAGAGACTCCTAGTTCTTAATTTGTTCACCAAGTGGCACAGCAATTTTATTCTACTTCTTTCTGATTTTTGTGTGTTTTCGCTATTTTCGACTTCTTTCAAGAAACGTCACTTAGATTAAGCTGAAACTTGGTGGGTGGATTTGTTCCTTATTGAAAGATCAAACAAAGTTGTCCACTATGTGGCACTGTTCTTGATTTCTGATTATAAACGTTTTTTTTTTTTTTTTATTTCGGGTACTTACCGGGAAATGCGCCTTTCCTATTGATTACTATGTAAGTCAATTTGCCATTATAATGGTAATTCACATTTTGGACGTCTCTGAAGAAACTCTCTATCAGATTGACTCCAAACTGAATGACAATGTACCTTAGGTAGGTCTCTTCCAGGTTGTTTAAATGGTCATGCTGCAGTCATTTTTTTTTAAAATTCATGATATCCTTTTTAATATTTAAAAAAGTTTCAATAAGAAAGTTCAAGATAGGAGTTTCGTGTTATGGTTATAACCTAAATAATTTTGGCCAGATTTGTGTCAAGCTCGGTAGGGATGTACTTTTGATAACTGTCTACCTGTTTAGTCGTGCCCCAAGATCCCAGAACCAAAAGTGTGGTGAATATCACAAAGCTCTCTTGTTGCTTTTTTGTTTCTTTAATCAAAGTTAATTGGAGGTGCACTTCTGAAATTATAGCCTGTAATTTAGTATGTTTTGAAGGAACTGGCGAGAAACAGTGTTGGAAAGCGACCGTTAAGTGAAAATATTTCATATAATGCTGACATAGTAGGCATTTGATTCAAAGTGCGGCAAAATTGTAATGTATTTCTTCAACAATTCAATTTTGTTAGTTTGGTCTACGCCGTCAATCGCCGCTCAAAATACCACACATGTTGTATTACTAACTTAAATCATTACAGGAAAAAAGGCGACAAAGGTAAAATTCACAGGTATTTGCTATGTTCCAAATCAAAAGTCACATTTGGAGAATTTTAATTTCACTGACTGTCATAGTGTTGATAGCGGTTCATAATGTATACATGTATCATGATCAATAAACTTTGCGGGTGTCAATTTTTTGGGTTTCTAATGTATCGCCTTAAATCACACATAGATTAATCACAGGCGCACCCGCTACCAGTTTAGTATAGGACCATTGAATTTTGACCATTAGCTTGGATTTGATCTCAAATATACGGCGCTTAAAAGGTGTGCAACTGTTCAAAAATTGTACATAAATGTGATCTTTCGAGATAGAGAGCTCTGTAACTTCAAGGCACTTAATATTGCATGAACATTGAATAATACAATGCCCATCTTTGTTCGGAAGGCAATAATCATGCGTGAAGTCCTGTGAATTTTTTAGTCCTAGGTACGGACGATTGCACCAAGACACCCTGTCAAAATGGAGCTACCTGCAGACGTGGACCGTCGGGATCAACTTGCATTTGTGAGACAGGTTTCACAGGAAGACATTGCCAAACAGGTTTATACGCTCAGGCACTTTCTTAATTTGTCGTTTGAAATTAGGCAATGCTGCGATTTTGATCATTTGAGAGTTATTTTCCTTTAGTCAGCCAAGCTGTAGTAGGATATAAATATATATTACGTATGTTTCGCAATTGAAGCAATAATTAAGAAACTGTTTTCGGGTGATATAAGATCACGAGGACAAGACACTCCATATTACCAAAATATAGAGACCTGTTTCTCTCATGGTTATTTGATGCGCAACAGTATCCAGAAAAATCGTGATATTTCTGGTTTTTTCGAGAAAAAACATGTTGTTCAGCGGGACTACCTTGTCACGTTGCAGTGCCTTTGGAGTGTCACATATAATGGCACTTTTGTCGTAAAGATATCAAGGATAATTACCTGTAATATAAGAGCTATCGAGGCAATAAATTCAACGGCTACAACAGTTTATTTTAAAATGTATCCTATTTATATTGCATTTGTATACCTGCACATAATGTATGGGGATATGTTTATATACTCTATAGTCATAGATACAATCTCCTGTAATACCAATCACTGCACAAATGGAGCAACATGTATAAAGGGGACTTGTTACTGTGCACACGGTTTCACCGGGAAGGAATGCCAAACAGGTATACTTTCAGACATGCTGTACGCCATGAGTTGGCAACAGGCGAAGTGGGACGATGGCCTTCAAATTGAGACAATTTAAGTTCACGTTGATAAAGTCCTAATTACCACTAGGTTTCGGAAAACTGAGCTCAAAATATAAGACATCAATGTACTTGTTTCGAGTCTTTTTCTGAATTTTGGGCCATATATTAATGTTACACGTGGCGAAAAGCATAAACACACTTAATAAGATCACTGTGTTAGCACTGGATTTTAGTGATTGATTTAGTCATGTGAGCAGATCAAAACCGGGGCAACACGAGTCGGTACTGCTCTGTGACACATGTGGACACTCACATGCACACACTTGTCTATTCAGATCATTTCAATTTCAAATTAGAGAAGGGAGAGAGAGAGAGAGAGAGAGAGAGAGAGAGAGAGAGAGAGAGAGAGAGAGAGAGAGAGAGAGAGAGAGAGAGAGAGAGAGAGAGAGAGAGAGAGAGAGAGAGAGAGAGAGAGAGAGAGAGAGAGAGAGAGAGAGAGAGAGAGAGAGAGAGAGAGAGAGAGAGAGAGAGTAAAATATGTATTAAAATTTGTAGATATCGACGAATGCGTCAGCAGTCCATGCCGGAACGGAGGCAGATGTGAAGACAAGTTCTTCGGATATGTTTGCAAATGTCCTGCTCTATTCTCTGGACCTCACTGTGATTCAGGTATTGAAAAACATATGTAATCAGCTAAAATTGACAGGAATATTTTTCAATGCCGCTTGAGGATATTGGTTAAGAAAGAAAAAGATACAAAAGACAAAGAGTACCATGGTAAAACCACTTTGCCAGATTTATGACAGGTACCTTCTCTTCGTCTCTGTATACGTATGAATGACGATATATCTATCTGTCTCTGCTTCCTTAAAACATATATCCATATATATTACCATATGTTATTCCTTGATGTTATACCATTATGTTTCTTTCTGCTTATATTAGTCTACAGTTTATTGGTCATGTATTTAGCCTGAAAGACTATATCCTTTCAACGGATTTTGATCCGGCAATTCTATAAATATCACAATAAAACAAAATTGAAGGGACCGAGTCTCTTGCAATATCACGGGTGAGATCCAGTTTTCCAAAATGCATCATCGATCTAGTAGCATAGGACCAGCTGCCTTCGTATTTAGTGATGGCACAGCTTATGCAATTATCGTTGTAGTTTTGCTGGTCGCAGTGACAGCGGCAGCTGGATTACTTGCACTCTTTGCAGTGGTAATTCTCGTTATTTGCGTTGGGTACAGACGGTAAGTTGCGCCGTTAAAATATTGTGGTTTTAGGTATAATAATAATAATAATAATAATAATAATAATAATAATAATAATAATAATAATAATAATAATAATAATAATAATAAATAATAATAAAAATAATAACAATAATAATAATAATAGTTATTATTATCATCATTATTATTATTATTATTATTATTATTATTATTATTATTATTATTATTATTATTATTATTATTATTATTATTATTATTATTATTATTTATTTTATTTAGCGTAAAATCCATGGTAACCATGCTCTAGAACACTGTAAGTACAAGGACGGTCAGTCGATAAGATTACTTTTTACGAATAAGATTCATAAAAACAGTTCAGCATAAAAACTATTATAAGCACAAACACTGGATGGAAGCACCGGTCGTAATTATTCATCACAGTAAATAATTTTGTTTTTCTAGTTAAAATAACATGTAAAAAGCTTGGTCTTTAGGTGCTTCTTAAAAATAGTTAAGCTAGGCAAGGTCCTGTAGGTATCTGGAGAGGACAACCCAAAAGTAGCAGAGAGGACCAGTACATCATTATACACTCCTCGTTTCCTATATTTATGAAATGTGTCATCTCAAAAATGAGCTATGGTGCCTTAAAATTGCAAATATATTGATTTATACAACTACTGTATCACGACGGGCACTAAATATAGGCAATGAAATCACTACTTGATCTATTTTTCGCGGAAACTTGCAGGAACACTCGTATGGGATTTAACCCATGCCGGGTTACACTCAGAGTATGTACGACTGAGTCAATAGCTTCCCTTGGTGAAGGTTGGGCGGAATGCGCCCAACCCGCTCCCAGCAAAGCTATTGACATAGGAGTGGGCCATCATGAATGGTAATGACAAATCACAGCAAAAGCGTTTTCCAGTAACGGAAAATGTAAAAGTGAACAGTAAACACGTTTCGGGAGACGATACTTTACATCCGGGTGCTTTTGGGCAATTTGAGCGGGAATGAAACACCTGTATGGGAAGCAAGGATTAAACATGTTGCTTCAGAAATAAGAGGCAAAACTCCACACACACAGACACACACAATGTGGACTAAATGAGTCATTTTTTTTACCTCTAGGCGCAAGAAAAATAATGAAAGTAAAGAGCCGAAATACAACGCTGAACGCAGATACGTCGATGACAGCTTTAACTTGTACAGTAATACGGACCCCAACTATTCATCAATGGGAGGTGGACGAGTTGCCAATAGTACGGATGCAGACGCAGGTCCAGTAACAGACACAAACACCAATAGACTCTCGGGGAAGAACGGGAAGGTAACCGACCTCTACGCAAAGGTTAACAAGAATAAAAGCAAACGTTCATTACATAACTCAAATATTGTGACTGACGATATAAACAATTTATACAGTGTCCCTGATAAATCAAAGAAAAAGAATTCAAGGAAAGAAAAGGATGATAATGCAAATGCTACTGATGAAGAGAAGCTGCAAAGTCTGCGCTCACAGATAGATGCTCTGCAAGTGGAGTATGCACTGATAAAAAAAGATAGCAAGAAGTTGCAAAACGATAGTGAATCTTACAAAGGTGCTTATGATCAGAATTCGGTTCAATATGCTGTCGTAAAAAAATCAAAGAAGGGAAACCAAGATGCAAGTGAATACAATTACACCAGGAGTGTAGACAAAGTCTATAGAGATCCACGATTGCAAAGTAATGCACAACACATTTACGCAAATGAGATCAATAGAGAACCGACAGAAAACATCTACAGTGAACTGAAGCCAGTGGACCATTCTAGCGCGGTTTATGACGAGACAGACGTTGCACCTCACCATACTTATGCTTAATATGTCGCTGACTCTGGCAACGTGGGCATACGTGTACAGAATGCACTTGAAATACAATATACTGTTTTTGACATTCGCATCACATGTAAAAATGTGATTCCAAATCTGCGATAAATATGGAAAATAAAGTGATTGAAGTATGGGTGCATTCATATTCGTATTATGCAAGGGCGTATGAAATTAATAAAATTGTATGTCACTGGGTTTCATCATCTTAGGGTACACGGCACATTTTCTGACATGAAACCGGTCACAAATGTTCACAATTATTTACATGCTATATTAAGAACCTTCGATTGACAAACAGATAAATGCAGCTTAAATGGTATGTATTCTCCTGACAATAACACATATTGATATATTATGTTCATAACTGCACAGATAAACAGGGTTGTAGTTTTCTATAATGCGCAGAGATCTGAATCTGCATTTAATTCTGACCAGCAACGCTTTATCTCAGTTTGCCGTTTTATGATTCGTTCTTCAGATATTGTGCACAACATATAATGAGGGGAACAACAATCATCTCTCTCAAACAAGACTGTCTCATCCAGAAAAGGACGATATGACTGTTGCTACAGTGTGGCACATGGCAGAATATATTATCAATGCCGTATTCGTTACCCGAGTTCACTTGCTCATGTATGGTCAGATTTGAGATATATTGAATTGAGTTAAACGTATGTCAGTTTGCATCCGTTGTGGTTATTTGCGGGGATATATACATTCTGTGTATCAATTTCACAGTCTCTATACAAGTTCGTTTATGATATTTAGTGTCGTGCACATGTTATGACGGTTGGCTGACTGCACTGTCTTTTACTTCAACACTTAAACATTATTATCATATTTTAAACGAAGAAAAAAGCAAATACAAAATTCTTATCATTTTTGTACTTAATATTCTGCTAGTCAGAAAGTAGGAAAAATTGCATATTTCGCAATAATTTCTTAATTTATCATTCCATACCAACCGAAGATTTTCTACTGTTGATAATTTGACGTTTAAAACGGCAATCTGTTTCGTTCTCCACGATATATGGGCACGGGACTGAGTCAGAGGTGTGTCCGACAGCTTTGTTAACCTTAGAATAACCTCCAGTACCATCGGAAATGCATGTGCGATCGTGGTATTTGAGATCTATCTTATCAGGAATATAATTATGCGACATTGTGTTTTTTTCGGAGTGAGTGATATTGCGCCGAGGTGTGCAATTTTGGTGTTTTATTGGATAAATGTTTGTGTGGGGGGTGGGGGGGGGCTTGAAACCATGCGTGGATACAGAAATTTAGTTTTAATGATCTTCGCGTATTGTCATTCATATGATCTCAAATTGTATCGCTGACATGAACACATAAAGATACACATTTCCCAAGTAAATATCCTCTAACATATCAGTAATGATAGTGTTTGTGTAAATGTACCGTGTATCCCGTCTTTGCATAAATCATTTTTTTATACTTAATGATATCACGATGTGTAATATGAGAATTTAGTTCATTCCTTCCGCAACCTGTGATGTGTGGTTGAGTTTATTTAAATATGGTCTTCTGAAAACTGGACTGTGTACAGCGGGCGAACACCTGTATAAACGAATTCACTGAGGTGTTTTTATGTGAAAATAGGTTTAGTCTTCCCCGTAAAACTGTTTTGTCCCAATATGTGTAGTATACGTACACAGACCCACTTTGGAGATGTAACAATGCTGAGCCAAACACGAGTGACATACAGCCCAAACCAGCATCTATATCTTTGTCACATCTAGCACAAACATGATCTCGCAAATATGTCTTCGCAAATGTTATCTGAAATCCCCATCTCTCTTTGAGACTATATAAACGTTATGTCGCTAAACTGTATGGAAATATGTTTCCTCCCTAAGAATGCATACATTTATTGTTCCACCTGGGTCTAACCGGTAATTTCTTGTGTGGAATTAGGGCCATAATTCATTACAAATGGCACAGTGGTCCATGTTTACACCTATCTTAGTGCCACAGATAGACAATCAGACTCCTTCATTTTGACGCACATGATTAAGTCTGCTATTGGACTATCAGGCTTGATACAACACGTTTATTTATATATGGTTCATCGGAGGAAAAAACAAATATATCATCGAGGCCACCATAGAGTGCAATACATTTGACACAACAACTGTCACTGCACAGGATATATGACATTTCAATAAAGTCAACTTTATTGCGCCAAGGGTGCTTTCAAAGTCAAGTTGTTATGGTTCTTATTTGTTACAGATAAACCTGTATATCATTCAAAGTTAATCATTTCGTGTATTTGATGTTCGGTCAAAAAGATAGATCAACCTTTGCCCTCGACAGGTTCCTCTTAGCTGCTGAAGGGGAGTATATGGTCCAACTGGGCAGGCAAAAACACTTTAACAAGAAAGTTTTAGGAAAAAAAGATAATAAAAATGTTTGTATCATAAGGGTTAATCTATAAAACTTATCTTTACGTTTGTGTTCACAAGACCGCCAAAGGGCTCCAGAATGGCCTCTTTGGAATTTGAACTTTTCCAGAATATTTCTTTTTTTGGGGGGGGGGGGGGGAGGGCAATGCAAAACGTCCTCGCTTGAACTCTTTCCGTGACATCCAAGGTCTTGTTGAAGCGATGGAATTTGGAATATTTTGTGTGAATAAATGAATATTTGACCAAATAGTTCAGAAAAAACATGACCCGCACATACACATTTTATCCCAAAAATAAAGATATTAAAAGCACAAGGCAGAGATTTAAGAGTTACTAAAATATCAACACGTATCTTATAATACACACATAGATTCTTCATTAACCACAAACTTTAGTTTCCTTCTAAATATATAGGCCTAACCACGTTTTTGGACTGAGGCAACAGCTCTCCACGGCCCTTTTTTTGGCACAGTGCTCCCATACAGCGCCGAGGAAAGTTATTGACCAGGATCTGGACCGTTATATTCTATGGGACTATAGACATGCTGGTACTTGAATAAAGGCCACTTTACAAAGAATATGAATATTGTATCCATTTCATAATTCTTGGAAGTTTATTTCAAGTCCTTCGACTACAGTCACAGTTAGCAGTCAAAGAGCTACAGCCAACATTTCATCACTTGTGCCAAAGATAGACTAAAACGAGACACGGTAGGCCAGCCCCTTTTTCGTTCTCCTGACTTATCAGTCAGCTGAGTGTACAGCAAAGAAGAAAGTAGGCCTTCGTCTTCGTGATATTCATGAATCTGGTACATTATACAAGCACTCTCCATCTACTAAAAGGAATTCATTTATCATATGTTATGACTCAGATTCCTCAGGCTGCAGGGATTTCTGTTGTATTGCTTCTTTTATGTATTCGAAAATATATTTGGATGTCAAGAAATCTAGAAAAAGTTGTTGATCCAGCATCATTGTCAGGGTAAACTGGATAAATGGAGGGTATGTGTGTATAATGTTTGAAAAGTAGGAATATTAGCCTTTCCAACCTCAGGCGTGAGGAAACGTTTGGAAAGACATTTATCGCTCCACAATGCACATGGCAAATAATGCTTCTGTTACTGAAAAAGGGAAATGTATGTGCTCTTTACATTAAAGTACATCACACTTGTATGTGGAATCTTAAAAGACGTGATGACTAAACCAGGGGATAGTGCATGGTGAGGGTTTCCCCTGGTTTCAAGGCGTAAGGGGTCTCGTAAATAAACAGCAAGACCTTCGCAAAAGGCATGTTCATAAATTTTCACAAGCCCAGCGTTAAATATCAACGTTCATAAACGTTTTATACTGAGTCATAAAAACTTAGTTTGAAGTGGGAAATGAGGCATGACAACAGTTACTTGGATGTATCAATGTTATGATAAATCTGCGTTGTTATATGATATATGCAGATACTGTGTACAAAAATGTTCATCATTGTGATTTGCATAAAATACCCTGTCTCGCCAACAATTTTTTTTTCTATCACAAATGTGATAGCATATCGACGTAGGTCTATTAGAATACATCCTGGCAACCAGCCACCTTCCTAGTGCCACCCCTTCATTCAGACTCCCAAATACTTGTATTTTAGACTGATTGCCGTATCCGCAAAGAATTTTTGCTGATTCTGAAATTGATCCTAAAATTTAATGTGCTTTTGACCCTGAAGTTCCAATATTTGATTATAACCTCCAGGATCAACCAATTTTTGTTCATGGTTATAATAAGAACTTTGTATTTAAAATTTCTATTTTATCTACTTAATCTTAATTTGATCCAGTTCCTAAAAACATGGGTCAAATTAAAATGAAGTGAAAATTCCAAAATGTTCATCATAATTCCTGCCAGAAAGCAAAGAATTGTTCATACTCATATTGCTAGTGCACCATTGGACCCAGGATTAAGAAGCATGTGATCGAAAAGCGGACATTTGTTTTGACCTTAACTTCAGTATAAGATGAAATACTTCGTGAATACGCTCACTAGTGCTGCTACTGCACTCAACCACATTCAGGGTCCTCTGTGTGTTATCAAGGCATATGAACGGAGTAGCATCACTAATTTCAAGTAGAAAAAAAAACTGACGCGTCCAACACGCTGCTGCATGTGCAGTAGGTACAAAAGGATCATGATGAGCTTGTGCTGTGTCGGCTAGAGTGTGCTGCTTTGCAAGTGCAGAATTCCCTGCCTTATCATATGTACTGTGCACAGGGGGCCATCCCGCTCAAAGGCGTATCAGTACAGAGTGTTCCCGAGAGGCACCTTTAAGAACTGCAAACTTTTTAAATCTTGCTCTCGTTGTGTACATTAAAGAATTAAGATACATGTAGATTATGTCGGATTTGCCATATCTAGATTGAAGCACAGAATTTAAGTGCCATATGTCGAATAATATAATATTTTAAACTCAATGGTGAACCTTTCATGTTGTGTTCATAAGTTCGACACTGCATACATTTGACAAAAACTAACATATAGATCCTCATTAGTTGCACAAACTTTTGCTAAGTTCATTCAGATTATTGTCAGATAAAATTTCATAATTCTTTTGAGCCGTTCTCGAGAGGAAGCCGAAAAAATGCCGTAACACACTAAAGGTGAGACACTTGACTCCTTCATGATCCTGAATGTAGTATCAAATCAATAGGCAAAGCAGTTCTGCAGATGAAGAAATTTCCTTCTTTTATTCAAAAACATATGAAAACAAGAGGACCGTGACTGCCTTGTGCTGAGCTGAACTACCAGGGTATAAGCTTTTCTGCTATCCCTTCTGTACAGTAACAATGCTAAAATACACATATACCCTCACCGATTTGTCCTCACGTTGATATATATATATATATATTTTTTAAATGACAGCACCACAATGTAGTTGAAAACAAAGCAAAAACAAGCGCTTCGTGGAGGAGATCAGATCGAGGTATATTCTTACTATGTTTCAAGAAAGTCCAGATTTGGGAGAAATCGAACAAGCAAAAAAAAAAAAAAAAAAAGGCAGTTCCACCAGTTGAACACATTAAGTTCTGGGGCCCAGAGACGTCGCTCAGCGATTTCGAAACAACTGGACTAGCATTTTTCTTTTGAGACGAAGAATTTTGAAAGGTTTTAGCAGATATTGAACAAAGAAATGAAAAATCTAAATATCACTTAAATATGACTATTGACCGACCCAAGGTACGTTCTCATCAAGTTCGAAATAAATGTGGCTCTCGGTTTGAAGAAGTCCATTATCTGATCTACCATTGCAATTCTCATAGCCTTACATTGACATCAATGGAAGTGCATGCACCATCCGACAAGTCCACAAACTGAAAATGTTGTTACAAATCAGAGATCAACTGGCGAACAAATTAATTTTTATCTGCCACAACCTGATATTATCTCAGTCACACTTTCGGCGAAGTCAAAATTGCAAAACTATTAAATATTAACATTTCTTAAATCACCACTCCACCCGTTGAACAAATACAGGTCCAGGAGTCCTGCAAAGTGACTGTATGCAGTTTTAAAGCAAATGGAGATACGGTTTTGGAGAAAGGTTTTTCCAGAACCCAAACAAAACAATCACAAAAAATAGAAATAATTGAAGAATGATCTTTCAACTAAGTTAGTAAACACTCATTTAAGGTACAAGCCCACAAACGTTTAAGTAAATCTGGCAGACACTTTTGGAGAGGAAGTCTTAAATGCAAACTGCAACTGCATAGTGGAAACGTATTAAAGTCCGGTTCTTGGTCAAAAAGTTTACCAATTATGCTCATAATTTATCTAGATTTCTTGATTAAGGACCGTTCAACTTACTTTTAAATAGAAACGGGGAGTACCATTTTACATTTCAGGTATAACTGGAAAACTTACATAGCCATTATTACTTGGCTCATCTGGTTTTAAGTTGGGGGGAAATGACTGTTTTGCGGTTTCCTTGTGTCCTCCAGACCTTGAATTTCTACTATTTCCTGTTTGCTTCATTGAAGCTGTAATACATGACTGTCGTTATAATGACACATAAAGGAGAACATTTCAAAAATTTAAATATGACACTGTAGCAAACAATGCTGCAGACGAAAACACAGACCTGCATACAGTGAACCATGACTTGTCTCATGCTAATGTAAGTGAAAATGCAGGGTGCACTGTACACTTGGGAAACATTGTGCTTGTACGAAGACTGAAGATCTGTTGCATACAACATAACACACAAGAAGTAACAATATATATATATATATATACATATATATATATATATATATATATATATATATATATATATATATATATATATATATATATACATATATGTGTGTGTGTGTGTGTGTGTGTGTGTGTGTGTGTGTGTGTGTGTGTGTGTGTGTGTGTGTGTGTGTGAATAGCTTTTGATTGTTTATAGAATAATATGCTCAATTCCTTTGTCAACAGGATTTATGTTTTGCAATTATGTGACCATGTGCATGCCTGTGTGTAATGATTATTTGGCAGTAATGTCCTATCCGGTTGTACCTGCAACTGGCAGACATCTTGCATCATGTAAAGTTCAAACCTTGATTCAAACTGTCACACTGAATATATGTCCAATCATTATGCTGTTAATTTACCTTCCTATGTTTATCTTGGTATTTTTTAATACTTAGGCTAAGAGACAATAACCCACGTCCATGCACAAAATGTTCATTCTTTTTGTGGTTCCGCCGCCAAAGAATACATGGGAAGTCTGCAAATAAGGATGTCTATTTACATTGCTTTGGAGAATCGAGGATAAAAGTTGTAGTTAACAGGTTTTGCGCATGTTGGCTCCCTACTGCTATGTCCCGTATTTCATTTACGCATGAGGGCAAGAAAGTGTTCCTTCATTGTAAGAGGCTACACTGTTTACAGCTGTTATACTCAGCCTTTCAACCACAGTTTGGAATTTCTGGTGTTGAACATATGACCAAAAAAGAAACAAGAAAGCAACAAAGGCGAGATTTTTTGTGTCAGTATAAAATATATCCCTTCGATTTTTTTTTCTTTTTTTTCTTTTTTTTGCCACTTCTGAGTCAGGCAGAGCGCCCTCGTGTCGGACAGGCCTAATGCGCTCGTAATCTGAACAAGGCTGGACGACACATGACCAAAGAGAAGCTCGTCAACTAGCTTGGCGATAGACATCAGTCTCCATGTGAAGTTGACAGTAACGAAAAGTGTGATCTAAAGCTGCTTTTCCACAATACAGCAAGCACACAAGGATTTAGTGCATAATTAAATAATCAGTTAGCATTTTCCACACACGTATTGTGGTATTGATAAAGCAGCCAAAAACTGAATATGTCATATCGCCGCAAAATATGTCAAAGAAATAGGTAGTATGCTTCACATGTAGCCCGACTAATCCCCTGGTAGACTTGAAGTACACAATAAACCATGGGCGACGATGCAAAAACAACGGTTTATTTGGCCTGTTAATAACTGAATACATAAGTCACGCCCTAGTGGACTTGCCTGATGTCCTGCAAGGGTGCGGGTAAAAAACAAAGAAATACACTAGCAGGGTATTTCTTCCAAAAACTGGCCAAAGAAACCAGGGATACACTTTGTATGGAAAAAGATAAAAGGAAAGTATTTCAGTCATACTAAGTGCTTTACATGCTTTAATCCTGAGACGCTTGATCAATGGTGAAATATACATTTTATTTAAATTTATCAAAGTTTGATGCACTTTCTATAGTTCTTCATTTTCACTCCTGCATTTCATGCACATACACTATTTGTTCAAGTGAAAATTGGCTAAATTTTACATTTATTTGTTGCCATATTTTTGTGCAGAATATAAGGCTGGAAGCATATAAAGGCAAATATGGAAAGATGCATTAAGACGCATGGGTTCTAACTTCAAAAATACCTAAACCAGCAAAACATCATTATGCAGAAAAGTATGTTACGTACATTGGAAATACCTAAATCTCCCAACGCTTCTATTCAATCTATTATTGATTTCAGCAGGTCGAAGGTCTACTCCCGGGTACAAAAGCACAAAACAAAAATTAAAGGAGCGAATTTGGAAATACGAAGTGAAGACACAGTGATAAAATCATAGCTTGAGAAGAAGTAGAAAAAATTAACACCAGGTAATACCTCTGAGAAGCATTACGTCAGTTTTTGACAGCTAAACATATAGTGAGTATTATGCACATTAATCGCCTTCATGCATTCTCTCTCTCTCTCTCTCTCTCTCTCTCTCTCTCTCTCTCTCTCTATCTCTCTCTCTCTCTCTCAATCTATCTATCTATCTCTCAGCTGATCCTCGTATGTGTGGGGACTAATGCTATATGCACACCCCCTGCCAAATGGTGCCACCTGTCCTGATATTTTGAATGACTACGCTTGTCTGTGCTCAAGAGGCTACACTGGAAACTAGAGAAACCGATGCTACAACAACCAGTCAAATTCTCACACAGATTCAAACTTGATAGTGATGTACTACGTTTGGATAAATACCAAATTGTCCAATCGGACACACTTCATTAATTTTGGAAAAATCTTAATCTTCACTTAAATCCCTTTGTTAATTGCAGCAAAATTGCATAGGGACATACGAAAGAACCACTGGACCTTAATTTACTCAAAAGGTGTGTGTTGCCAATTTTTTTTTTTTTTTTTTTTTTTTTGCGATTTTGTTTTATCCGACTTCTTCAAAATCGTCACGCATATTGCTGGATATGTATCTTGTAGACGTAAATTTGTTTACAAGATGGCGATGCTCAGGATCCCTCATTTTTCACGATTTTCTTTTCAATCCAGGCACTAGTTGGTTTATGCACAAATTCGTATTAATTACCATGGTAGAAAATGGGGATTGCAATGCTAATTTACATTCCCGACTACCCCAAAACCGCAGCCACTTCAAAAGTGGTGGGAATGTACCATGGTGGGTTTCTGCTGAGGCTGTTTTTATAGTCAAGATACAGCCATTTTTAGATTTTTTTAGGTGTTTATTTGGTTGCTTAGTTGACTTATTACTTTTCTACAAAAAAAGCCTCTTACCTTAAACCACACGCATATCTGCGTTGAAACTGGAAAAAAAAAACACTTCTGGGAATTGTTAGAGCATGGTGGGCCTTGATATGGGTTGAAAATCAAGGTTAGTTGAGGGGGGACTTCACACAGCCCTCTCGTTTCATTCCGTCATTAACTAAAATATGTGGGTATGGTATCCATAATTTAGTAAGAGCGTAACATACAGGTATAGGTGCGTGTGGCAGCAACCCACGTGGACACATAGACGCCATACGGGGGCACACCATGCGAGGTATGGTTGATATAATTTTATAAATTTGACACAATTTCTGTTACAAACGTCAAATGATTAGGTAATATACATGCATGAAATACTATTCCTGGCTTTGAGCATATGTGATTAGAAGGTAAAAGCTTTAAACGTGGGCTGTTCTGTACTTTAAGAATATTAAGCTTTCTGAAAAGTGTGTGTGTGTAGGCATTATATTTGGACTGACACATGAGAGGAATACTTTTTTTATGAAGCGTGAAAACACAGTTTGGGGAATGGCCCGAAGCAAGAATAGCAGAAGTGATGTGTGGTACAAAGATAGAACTATACGAGTTCCTCGTGGTGTCACTTGGGAAATATCTGATCAAACGTATAAGGATTCCTTTAATTAAAGTTTATTGCTGATGCTACACAAATGGCGGTTCCAGTTATAATATTCTTGGATACTATATGACACATGTAAAGTGAAATTGGCAGTTCCTTCAGTGTCTTGTAGCCAAGGTTATTTTGGGGGTAAAAACCATTTCAAGTCTAAGTATTATTTTTGTGCTTTAATTATGAGTCCTTCAATATCATAATCACCGACAATGATTTCTGCTAGTGGAACCAATTGACAGAGTTTATAACAGATCTTTTCAAAATATAAAAACATCATGGTTTATAACCAGATGTCTTGTACGAAAAGGAAAACCCCTAACAATAATTTCTGCTAGTAAAATTAATAACAGAGTTTGTAACATATTTCTTTAAGAATATAACGATATCATGGTTTATAAGCAGATCTCATAAAGGTATTAGACACTAAATTAAAAAAAACACATTTTCCGACGAATTGATTAATAAATATATAAATGTTGTCACAATTTGCGTTGCGACTAAATATTAAGATCCAAAAACAGAAAAGGTGTGATGGAGGCTTATGGGTTTGTCAGAGATCACTTGAGCCCACGTATGGGGGTCCTATGCAAATCACACGCATTGCCTAAGAGTTCATTCAAATAGTTTGCAGAAATTCAATATTGAGCCGCAGAGATTTAGCAGATGTCTTGACTTGAATGCAGAGACTGAGAAAACTAAAATAAATATCCTTTGTGGCAGAATACCCACAAACTAAATGTACTGTGTCAATGATCGCTTCAAAATCCCAATGTTCCAGAGTAATTTAAACGTCATAGTTTTGATTTACAGATGTACCATGGCAGTATACACTTAGCAAAAGGATCAAATACAAGCACATATCCAATAACAGAAATAATATGAACGGAGAATACCATACCTACCTACCTACCTACCTACCTACCTACCTACCTACCTACCTACCTACCTACCTACCTACCTACCTACCTACCTACATACATACATACATACATACATACATTCCGTGATAATCATTTACTGGCCATACAATCTCAGAAAACAGATGACCAAAGCAACGTAATAATCGTTGACTGAGTATACAGTATGAAAATGTGAGTATAATCTTTAGGATGCATCACCGTAACCATAAACTGCTGAAAACCTTAGCTTCTCTGCTTCCGCGTCCACGCTGTTTCAACATATAATTATGAAAAACATCGCTTATGAAGCCCAATATATTTTATGTTCGTGCGCAGTCACAGATGAGAGCCACCTTTCCAAGTTTGGCTACAACCAAAACCAGCAGAATTACACAGAAAAAAAATCCTTCAGCAACTCCCTTTCCAACCTTGCAAGCGGTATGGGCTTGGGAAGAAAAAATGGCATCCATTTTTCAAGGTCCTCCACAGTAAGTGCTCCTGACAGCGTGATCCCTTGTACTTCCTTACACTACCGTCACATGTTAGAATCTTATCCATGTCTAACCAAGCCTTGTCTGCTGGAGTGATTTCTATCCACTTTATGTAGATGCACTATCAACTCAGTCACCCGTTTGAAACTTTTTGAACTGTTGTGCATATATGACACCATGCGCGACCTGCGTCACTTTAGCACAAAACTGGACATCTGGCATTTGTGTTCTTAAGCTTTTGCCCCAAGCCATTATTTATAACAGGAAAACATACATATAATATCTCTTTTAACAGATTGTGATCTTTTGCCTACTTTGCATGGCTACAACATCATTGAAGTATCTGTTAGGTTTGAGCAACAATTTTTGGTTTGATGTTATCTTGCCATGTGCCAAGGATGACTGATGGTTGCTCTCTTCGTGCATAACAGACCCGTCAAGAAAGACCTGGTCGAACGCATAAGGTTTTTCAGAAAAATTTTTTTGATGGAAGATAAATTTGTTGCAATATAAATGTATGTATTGGACGTTTCCCATACTTTAAAGTTCACATTGGACTGACACCTCTATCTGTAATATATATATATATATATATATATATATATAAGCAAATCAGTTTATGTGCTCAGAAGGTAAAACATTACTGTGGATCATACATTGACCTCATTGAATACTAGGAGCATTTCAAAATTTAAATCTTGAATATCTTCACACCTATAACAGAGATAAATGTAATTCCAACCGCTACTGGTATGTGTATGCAGTATGGTGCAATTACCGTCATTTGACATTTTGAAACTTGAATATCATAGAAAATTAAGACTCAGATATGCACAATTCCACGGTTTGCTGTATAATTAAACCTCTGAACAGAGGGCGCCCGTGGAACTGGCAAATATCCCACTGTAGGGAGGTACCCCCTCCAGAGAAGATCGGCCCTTTTGAGTATGGATGGTAATGTACATATAGAAATAAACATTATTTGTACATCTGTATACAATTTGTGCATCGTGAGCATGTTCCATGTAAAATAACTGTAGGTAAATCATAGAGATATTATACAGATAGCTCTGTTCAAACATAACTGTCTTTATTCCTTTATCACATCAAACAACGAACCAAGAAAAAACACGCAAACACAGGAGCTGATCAGATGAGAGACAACCTGTGAAGAACAGGTCTCACAGCTCATGTTACAAGAGGATAAACCGGAATTACAAGCTGCAAAAGGCAGTAGTTTAGTTTTGAAACATTCAACAGGCTAAGACTAGCTGCAAGGTGGTTGTGGTCCTCTATGCACCCAGTAGGTCTCCCATAATCAGAGCGAACTTGGTTGGTTTAATTTATTGACAGCCAGCCTTTCATTTCCATGGTGCATATTTGTGAGCCCTAGCAGCCCATGCCATTTGAGGTCAGGTGTAAAAGTAGGTCAGTAAAGCCCATTACATTACAGTGAACCTAAAAGTCCTGAAAGTTTTACCATACATACGAGGAAGATATTTTTTATCATCTAAACTACCTCAAGTACATATACAGTCATCCTGCAATTACACCATGGTGTGATAAAATGAAAGTTTAAAGCTTATTTGACAACATATAGAGAGGTTAAGTGTATTCTTGCTGTGTTCCAAAAGGTGAGGATCATGGACAATGACCACAGGATGTGGTCAGTCAACAATGAACAGGATGGGCAGCACCATCTTTAGGTGAATTTAGAACTAACCCAGGTCTTTCCTATTTACAGGAAACAAAGGGGCAATTAATACTGTCCTCAGTGTGATCTGAATACGAAGGCTAGCACTGTGCCAGCAACAGATTCCTTGGCCAGTTTAAATAATTTTTTCTTGTTTCAAAATGATTTAAAACATGAAAACGTGGTTTAAGCTTCATGACTTCATTGTCTGGCTGAACTTAGCCAGCCTTGCAATTCTCTGCTTACACAGAGGGGTTATCACAATTTTTTACCATAGTAAGTGACACTAGTAACACTTATTTTAGTCACTATAATAATATGTAATTTTAAAATGCTTGATGTATAGAGCTTTCATTCAAGTACCAGCAAGCCTAGATGTCTAGTTGCAGTGTCAGTTGAAATTTGTCTAGGGTGACAGCGTTCCTCAGCTAAGTTATTACTCAGTTGTTGGGAGTTTTTATCGATCTGCTGCAAGACCGAGACCTTCAAAGCATATAGTCAATTGTACTATTGGTAGTAAGTTGCCTAGGATACAGGTTCTGACGGTGCAAGCTTATTCAATATGCATGCAGAATTGCTGCATAACAGCATGGAGGTAGATAACAGTAAGCTATTTGTACATGTGTGTGTATGGGGGGGGGGTATGGCTTTGAGCAGTGTGCAAGGTATTCAGGTAATTTAGCACAAACTGAAACTCTGCAACTTTTAATGCTCTAGGGGTTTCCCATGACACCCAACAATACATTAAACCGGGAATGGCACCTTATTTGGAACAGGTTCCCAAGGCCACAGATCCATTTAAGGTCTCACTTAAAGAATGAATATTTTTAAGGACTATTACATAAACATTGTGCACAATTTTAGTGTGCTTATTATGACACTGATTTGTAATTACCCGGCCGGGACTCGACGAGTGGCCTCAACAGAAAATTGGTTGGGGGCAAAGAGAACAAAATGATTATGGAAGATGTTACATTTGCTTGAATAAAAAGCCTTTCTACAATGCTTCCTTTCTTGTACAAAAGGGCAGTTGTACGGAGGTCTACGCACAAGCAACCCCATCAACTCCTTGAGTGAGTGAAATTATTGCTTTTGAGGCAGTGAAGTTATGCACAGTAAAAATCATTTAATCTGCTACTTTGTATCCATAAAGTTTGTTTGCAAAATCACACATAGGGTCTCAGTCATGCTACTACCGTAATGTATCTGGTATCACTTGAAAAAACATTTTCTCTTTACGTAAAATACACAAAAGTGCTTGACAAATAAACAAATTTAGCGACCAGAATCGGAAAAATTTAACACTCTGGTTACTTTTTCTTCGGCCAGTGCCACACATTAACTCCTTCTGTACCCGACCATCATTACCAGATACATGTGCATCGGCTCAATAAGGAGCCTTTGCTGAATTTTTACAGTGATGTTTGCATGCTTATTTCATTTATACCTGGCAAATCCTAAAATTGGTGTAGTTTGCACGTTAAATAGACAATTTTGCGTACTTCATCAAGACAAACTAAAAGTGCCATTCCAATGACCAAACTTCGTACTTTGCAACTATATAACTAGTTTCCATGCCTAAATCGCCCTCAGCTAGTTTTTAGAATGAAAAGTCAGCTACTTTCAACAGTTTTGTCGCATTTTGTGGATTTTGTTTACCTGCGACAAGCAAACACAAACAAATCGTAGCGCCCAAACTGAATCGTCATTTTCTACACAACAGCGTACATCGAACCACCGCAAAATTACACAAAAGAAAGTTAATACATGCTTGTGTATGACGTAAATCAAAAATACTGATAAGTTATATTCAATAAAGGTGAAATCCGTGCATAAAATTTGTTTACAACGTGCTGCACAATTTGAACTTGAACCAAAATGGCGCTGTTCACACGTCTTCTCGTTAGAAACCGTCCTTCCAGCTGGTCAAGCTGCCGAGACCGCGAGACTTTGGGTGAGCAGATTAACTCTTTCATGTCTACTCGCCTGGAACCTTTGAAGTGGGCAGGTGCCCTCTGCCTCTCATGCACCTCCCTGGTACTATGCAGAGCCGTTGGAAAGGAATTTTGAGTGTCTCATCTGTCACATCATTATCATGAAATCTACGTAGGAATTGTTTACAGACGGACATCTGTAGTTAAGAATTATATTCATCAAACCAGGACTTTCTGTTTGCGTCGGTTTAGTAATGCGTGAAACATTTTCTATAACATCGTTATAATAAAACCTAGGTTTGAATTGTTTACCGACAGATACCTGTAATCTACGTATATATTTATCAAGCCTTGACTTTTTCCTTACATCGGCCTAGCAGTGTGTTAAACTATTTTGATTACAGTTGTCTTTACTGACCCACATAACTTTTTTACGTTAGAGATCACCGATGAATGAAGTATTGGGTGAAGTATAGGAGCTATAGGCAGGAGAGATATGATAATCAGGTCCGTTTCATAATGTGACTCTGTTGTTAGATTCCGTGTGACATTGACCAAAGGTATAGAAGCGTTAATTATGTTAACGCCTTCCAAATATATTAAACTTCTAACAAATTGCATGTTCACATTTTCTCTTCCTGATCTCACCCTGGATATTTCTGCCTTAATAAATATACATATATAGCTCAGACTTGTGGTGAGAAAGCAAGTGGTTACAAATATAAAGAAGCCATATCTTTCAAATTCAAAATGGGATCCTTGACTATAGAAAAAGTTATGCAAGCAGACCAAAGAATGTTTCTGCAAAGAGATATTTGACGTCGAGCAGGTCCATATTGTGAAACCTAAGGCGGTGGTGCAAATAATTATAGTATGACAAATAGCACTGACCTTACTCCTATATGTGCGAAGAAAAACAAAAACAGTAAAAATAAGCTGGTGTACAGCAATAAGACTTGAAATGGAGAGAGAGGTAAGGTACTGAAAAAGAGATATAACTCTAGCCATTATGCAGCTTATACTGCTCAGCCATTTGTCAAAGGCAAATATGAAATTTACATTGAAACTTAAATTAGCAATACACACGATTAAAACATAGACACCACTGTTACAATCTAAAGTTGATAAAGATATTTTCCTCCAACTGTCCGGTCCTACGTTATCCTGTCTCTGAAATGTATGTACTATAGAGAAGCAATTTGTACAAATACACAGTATTCCCATGAAGAACAAATACATAAAATGCAAAGTAGATGGAATCAGATGCCCACAAATAAAATATCTGGCTGGCTTGGGTAAACACAAAGTATGGATCATAAAGCAACAGAATTTTGGTTCACTAGTCTCCAGGTGTTGCAGATTAATCAAGCCCTGAATTAATTGCAAATTACGCTTGTTAAAGTTTATGTTTGTGTCTTTCAATATCAGCTTTTCCAGTTTTATTACTCCAGAAAATACTTTAGTATTTAAGTCTGCAATTTTAGTTGATGACAAATTTAATTTGACTAATTTGTGCATTCCAAAAAATGATTCACCATAAACTTCTTGTAATTGTATCCCAGTGAGATCCAAACATTTTATAGACTGAAGGTCGAGAAAGGCCAATGAGTAAATAACTATGAGCGGATTTCCGTACAGAAAAAGATGACACAAAAATTTCAAACCGATAAAGGTATGTTTGTATAGTTTGGTTAAATTGTTACAGCTTACGTTAAGAGTATGCAATGATACCATAGTCTTGAAACTTGTTGGCTTTATTTTTAATATTTCATTGAAAGAAATATCTAAAATAAGCAAACGTGAAAAGATTATGTTTCTGCCTGCCCAAATACATAACTTGTTTCTACTAAAAAAAAATGCCTTTCATGCCTTCGATAGATTGGGGTATGCTCACTAATTTTCTATTCTCACAATCAACAGCCGTTCCTAAACACGTGCACTCAGGGGGGCATTCTACGCAGCCTGATTCATCATCATGGTATTCATGGCAATGCACGAAATGATCACAAACTTCTAAAGGCGAGAGGCAGTTCTGTTGTCGCTTACATTTGAAATGATGAGCACATACTAATTCTTTACATGCCAGTTCTTCGACCCCCAATGTGCAGTCCCATTTTTGGTCGCACACCATTCTGACAGGAATGCAGTAAGAGCCTGGACATTTAAACATGGCCGAACAACTCGCATCCTTACAGTTGCCCAAATGCCATCCATTGCTGCAGTACATAAGGTTTTGATGTTTGTCTCTATCATACATACACATTGCTGATCGTAAGAAACACTCAGTACGCCTGTTGTGGCCACACGGAATGAAATTAAAATCCTTGCATGTGTTGCTTCCAGTCTTTAATTTTCCAGTATGAGCTAAAATCATGAAATAGAGTAAATTGGTTTCGTCTGGGTGTGCGAAAGCTGCGCACATTTCTTCATCTGACCTATCAGTGCAATCACTATTATAATTGCAACGTTTAGACACAGGAACACAGCCACCAATTTTGCACTGGAAGTGCAAAGTGGTGCAGACACAGTCTGGTTGAGTACAACTGTACAGGCAAAAACTTAGACTGGTGTTCATGTTGTGGTGTCTCACACAGGGCGGTACACAGTTCACTTCATCTTCGCCTTGATGGCAATCAGGGTAACTATCACACTTGTGCTCTTCCAATATGCATAATTTATCTTTGCATAGGAATTGCCCACTCTGACACAAAAAATCAGCTTCCATGGGTGCCCTTTTGCAGAGCACACCTTTAATTGAATTGTTATTGTGCACAATATCAGAATCATTAATGAACTTAAGGTGTGGTATTGCATAGCTCATTTTGTTAATACACGACATGTCAATATCCACTTCACGATAAAATTGTTTTAGCAATTCAGGCGGAATATGAAAATCCTCAATAGACAAATATCTGTACCATGTTGCCTCAGAATTGATTACTGACACCCAGAGGGCAAGTTGTTCACCTGAGCTATGGATGTTTTTCATGTAAGTAAGAAACTGACGTGCACCTGAAGTAAAGCCAAAGATTGGACTTTTACTCACTCTCTTTGCTTGAGTAATCATAATATGCCGATTTGTGACGTTCATTATCTCTGAATGAAAGAAATGACATACAGCCAATGCATTTGTCAGCGCCTCCCGCCTCACTGACCAAAAGTACGACAATGAACAGTGTTCATTTACCAGATACCAAAACTTGGGACATTTACTGTTCTTCTCCCATGGTTTAGCTGTTTGAGCAATAAGACATTTAGTTTCACAGATAAATGAAGCCCTGTCTTTTCGATCCTTACACGAAATAGTTTTCCAGTATGTAAGTTGCACAAGTATAAAAACATCCAAACTAACGCATCGTTTGTTCAAAGTCCACTCAGGCTGGCTTTGTGTACAGTTTGAATAGAGTAAAAGTTTAGATAACTTTGTCCTACTGGATCCAATCTGAACTTTGGAATGTGCTGGTAGCTTAACTTGTGCTGAGTTTGGTTTAAACCAATTAGAGAATGTAAGAGGGTCCCCGCTAACCCAGCCAGTGACACCTTTCTGAAAAAAAAAATCAAATGAGCAACATTTACATAATTCGGTACATAAATATACTGTATCAACTCCCGGTCTTGCATTGAACATGTCAAGACCTTGTGGCTATATATTATTGCCCATTTCAAAAACACTTGCCATATGACGCACATTCTATACAACTACACAACTCGTCCTACAGCACAGAAGAACACATCCTGTAGCGCTCAACAACTCATTCAGAAGCACATGACAATCCGTACAAATTCAGAAAATTAGGAGGTGGTTGTCTGATATAAAATCATTTGAACTTATTACAGTAACACCGTATCTGTGAATAATGTTTTAATAAAAGATTACGGCCTTGCGAAATTTTTTTAAGACGATAATATTGGCAGATAAAATTCTGAGAATGAGTGAAGTCCTGACATCTTTTATCTGCCGATACAATCTTTTCATTTCAGGATGTCGATATTTATGTGCTGTGGATATCGCCTGATGATGACACATTAATACTCACAAACTACTTTAAATATTGAAAAACTCAACTTCGACATGGTCTACAAGGGTGCCACCAGGTTAATTTTGTTCAACATGAAAAAGAAGCGCAGGGTATAAGACTGTTGTTATAACTGTACTCTTACATTTGATTGGCTTGTCACTCCCACGTTTAGCATAATAGAATATATAATGCCCGTTTTGATACTTTCGGATTGCTGCGTAATAGCTATGGTCTCTTCTTAACAACAGACAAGTAATACAAAGTATATAGAAACAAGAAAGGGGCAGATGTATACTGTACCTATATACTTAAACCATAAACAACTACTTTCTGTTCGTCCTCTGGAAACTGCCTCAAAATGAACACCAAAATAAAGTAGAATAAAATGTATGCCAATAATACACTGAACGGAACTGCCCCGGTTCCTTTAGCTATATTTGAATTATGCTGGTTTGTACCACAATGCCATAAACAATTTCATAAAAAGGTGTACCCTAGTGAGTACTTATTGATAATGGAAGTGCCAAGGGATAGACACTAAATATCATTAACGGATAATTTCTCAAGATAAGGTTATTGTAAAAGGATGGCTTTCACAATTGCCTACAAAAGTGTGTCACCTCACATTCATATTATTTTTTTTTAAAAATGAGGTTTGGTTCAATTAAAGTTAATTTGCTGAAAAACCAGCCTCAGTTTTGGATTTTTAAATCACGTAATGCTTTCCAGCGGGCCACCCTTCCATAATATTCCACTGAGATAAGACATTTTAATTAGAATAAAAGAAAGTGAATTTCCCGTAATTCAATTCCCCTTTTTTGGACCTGCCTTAAAAATTGTTTGAAACCTGGAAGTGGGATTTTTGTTTCATCTTCGTACCTAATTGGCAAATATACATAGGCTATTCTACATTTTTATAACAATGTTTAGTTTTTGGTCTTATACTTAGAGGTTCTAATGAAGGCCTCCTTTGAGATTTATTTTAAGGACTGCTAACTGTTCCTAGTTTTATCATAGTGGTAGCCTATGTAGACATGTATTGTTCTAGTTTTCAAACAATCAAGTAACCAAAATTTAGGAGGATGCAGATACGTGTAGTGGCATTACTTTTCACTTGGTTTCAAACGTCACCTGCAATCGAGCTAACATATTTTTTACAGTTTTATTGTGGCCAAAAAATAAAATAAACCTCAAACAAATGCTAAACTACCCTACTGCAAACCAATCCACATGTCTAATTGAATGGCTATGTGAACAATCTGTTCTTTACTGACCTTGACATATTGAACACAAAATATATCTCACCTGAACTTCAGCTGCGCCTTCTCCTTAGCTAAGAAGAAAAGAAATCAGTTTAGCGTAACATTACTGATTGTAACTGGACATACGTGACATACATACTTACCTTAGTAACTAACGTTCACTTAAATTCTGCTAGAGTATGCGCATGCCAAGTTTGAAGTGAATTTCGTGTACATGTTTGGAAAAAACAATTACACCTACGCTTTTTATCCATCTTATTATTATTTAGCTTTTTGCAAAACAAGAAATGACAGCGGTGTCGTAAAATATAAATGCGTGGTACACGGAGACGATTCAGTAAAGCTACATTCCTATCATTATTAGGACAGTACGATGTGTGGTTTTAGAAAACAATCTCTCAAATTATTCAAACACAGAATAATTTCTTTAAAACTTACAGCACTATCCGCTAACAATTTATGATGCAGGGGTACCTTAAAGTAAGTCACTGGTACAGCAGAAAAAAAGTTCTCACAAAAATAATCCCAAGAAAATATTTAACAACAGGTCGATGGCCCTAATGCTCTTCAAGCATATGATAGAATAAGCACCAAACCATTCACTTTCTGAAATGCAATCCCTCTGTTAACTTAAGAAAGTACGTCAAGGCCATCGACATTGTACAATGTAAAACTTTCACATTATATACATTTGCGGTACATTTCATATCATAAGCCAAATTCTTTTGAAGGATATTAAATTTGGTTTCCTTCATTCAATTAGTTGAAAAATAGGTCAAGGTCACCTGAAGGTTCACAAAATGTGACTTTGGCCTGACGCATATTTTGTGCGATTTTGTAATCCATCTCCATTTTTAATTACCATGAAATATAATGTAATAATATAATATAATATAACATAATATAACATAATATAATATAATATAATATGATATAACATAACATAATATAATATAATATGAGGCAATGTAATGTAATGTAATATAATGTAATGTTACATATCATATAATGTAGATAGATAGATAGACAGCTAGATAGATAGATAGATAGATAGATAGATAGATAGATAGATAGATAGATAGATAGATAGATAGATAGATAGATAGATAGATAGATAGATAGATAGATAGATAGATAGATAGATAGATAGATAGATAGATAGATAGATAGATAGATAGATAGATAGATAGATAGATAGATAGATAGATAGATAGATCATTTGGCTATGAGAAAATAGGTCGTGGTTATCCGTACTAAGCAATATCAAGCTTGCGCATATGATACACTTTCAAGGTACATTTAGTGTCACTTGGTTCATTTTTTTTTTCAGGTTATTGACTTTCATGTGTTTTAAACACATTTTGGTCCGTATCTTTCTTAATACTGTAAGCGGCGCCACCAAATTTGGATGTATTTTCATCTTGTTGCCTGATCAATACTTCTGCTAGGTGTCCTGATGATTCATGTCTAACTGTTTAGACAAAAAAACTGCCCCGTAAAAGTTTCAAATTTTGATCGACATATTACACAAAACTACGCGTCACATCACCCATATTTATAGCAACCTTTATTTCGAGACTCTTTCCAAGTCCTGCATGTTACATAAAGTTAACTTCAAAATTATGGATTTTATAACATATGCAAGATAGTTTATGGACGGATGTGCAGATGGACGCCTATTGACGTAGCAGTTTCGGATATTTATTTACCCCACTTGAGAACGGATTTTGCAAACAAAATCAACTATCCCGCTGTAGAACATTTTTTGTGACGGAGGGATATAACTGATGACATCTTTGCAAGGAAATAAATTGCATATTTTCACAAAGTCTCGCTAAACACTTATGTAGTCACCGCAGGGAAACAGATTCCATTCGAATAAACTTGACTTCGAGAATTAGAACAACGTTTCCCAGATACAATAACAACATGGGGCTTACCTTGATAACATTTCTAGCAAGTTTTATGGAAACGATCAAGACTTTTCCTTCAGAAACCACAAATATGAACTATGACAACAATAACAACAGCAACAAGCATAAGAAGAGAAAGAAAGTAAAACTCGATTCATTTTTATCCTTGATTGGGAGAAATAATAAAATATGATTGTGCCATGACCTGTTAAATACAAGATCCAGCTAAGGCACATACCCACCAAGTTTGAGGAGAATCTAAACTGCAACTCTTGAGACCTGGGGATGAATCCACGAAAACCGTCTTAAACGTAAGTTCAACTTTCCACCTGAAGTCCCAAAATCGAACTCACCAAAAAAAAAAAAAAAAAGGAAAACCAAATCGGTATTCACAAAGCGACCTTAAGTCGAACTTTGCCAAGTCGAAAATGTGAGCGCTATTTAGTGCGAGACTGCTGTTTGTGACATCTTTGTTAAGGTTTGTTAAGTTTCCTTTTGTATATAATCTGTCAGTTAAGTCGCAAACTATTTAGCGCCATATCTTGGGAACTTTTTGTACAATAAATATAAACATAGATCGTCTGCTAATCACATGATTAGGGCACGAAATAAACATTGCGATTGACTTGCGAGCATAGAGGGGAAAAAGCGAGGAAGTAACTGGTCCATCGAGGAGCAATCCAGGCTCTTAAAGGAAGTGAAATTCGCTTTGGGGCCATAAGGAAACAGATAAAGGGCAGTAGAGGGCAAGGAGGAATCAACAGAAAAAAGCAAACTGCGTGGATGGAGGCGGTTGATATACTAAATGCGTGAGTTTTGTAAACGTTGGAGGATGGTAAGGCCTCATTCACCTGAAAAGGTTATATATGCGCCATGGAATGCTTGAACCCTATGTACTGTATGCAAAACTTAGTAGTAGAAGTATTAGTAGTAGCAGTAGTAGTAGTAGTAGTAGTAGTAGTAGTAGTAGTAGTAGTAGTAGTAGTAGTAGTAGTAGTAGTAGTAGTAATAGTACTAGTAGTAGTAGTAGTATGGCATAATGGTGGAAAAAAAATTAAATGGCGTGAAAATCGTAAAAATCTACACTTTGCTCGTTATTTATCATGGGTGAAAGTTTTCAGTTAAAAAATGGAAGTTTGTTTTTAACCAATTGTTATAAATTTGTCAGTCTGGATATGTTCTACAACATGCAAATTTTGAATTAAATTAAAGATATATATATTTTGAAAGGTTGCAATAGTCTGTTTGTTGTCCAATTATGTGGGGTTCATGTTTGTGCAGTATTGTTAGCGTTCTCCTAGGCTTTCTGGGGTGCCTGTTGTGCACTTGTGGATCTATAGGCCTGCCCACCATTAATTAATTGTACCTTACAATGATTCTCGGGGCATAAAGTACATGCTCTCAAGTTCCCTTGGCCTAATAACTGAGCTGTCTTTCTCACGTAATTCACATATGTTAAATGTATGTGTTTTCTTTCTTTCTTTCTTTCTTTCTTTCTTTCTTTCTTTCTTTCTTTCTTTCTTTCTTTCTTTCTTTCTTTGTCTCCTTTCTTTGTCTCCTTTCATCTTTCTTTTTTCTTTCGTTCTCTCTTTCCTTCTTTCTGTACTTATGGCTTTATGAATACAGTTCATTCCTATTGGTTAGGCCTACTATGTAAGTCAAAGGTGATGGTAATGGCAATTCACCTTTTTTTACATCTTCTTCAAAACATTCAGCAACATCCACTTCAAACTTGGTATACATGTACCTTGACGCGTTCTTTATTAAAATCCTAGTAATATTTATACAACAAAGATTTCTGGATTTTTCAAGGTTTTTGGGGGAGAGGGGATCATTTCTCGGCAAATTTTAGTATTCTCTTAATAGTAAAGAAACACATGATCCATATTCATTTATTCTAAACCCAACAATGACAGCAAAGAGTTTCAGACTTGCCAAAGTAACATTTCTTTTCCAATACCAATGTAAAGAAACAAATTTCACTCCTGACTTGAGACAGGCAGTCACCCATAAAAGACAACTGGTGGTTTAAACCGGTCCTCTCAACCTTAGAAATATTCATCATCAACTGCAGACACTAATTCTTTTCCAAAATGTATAGGCCTAACCACCCAAAACACAACTTTCATTTCTTCTGCCAAAAATAAAAAGAGACCTGTTAGGCCTATCACCTTTTAGTTCTCCCGACTTGTCAGTCAGCTAAGTTTAAAGTAAAAGAGTAAAGTAGGCCTACATCGTTTTTGTGATATTTATGAATCTGGAACATTATAAACACACTCTACCTCCACTATAACTATGAGTCGGAGAACAAAGCCCACAGCACAACATAGCCAATGAAGTAATTTTCAAATAGTAAAGAAACACATGATCCATATTCATTAATTCCAAACCCAACAATGACAGCAAAGAGTTTCCAGACTTGCCAAAGTATCAACATTTCTTTTCCGATACCAATGTAAAGAAACAAATTTCAATCCTGACTTGAGACAGGCAGTCACCCATAAAAAACAAAACATTTATCACCTTGCTTTTATATAGAACAGGAACACTACTCTGTATGAGAGTAAGGCTATTGCATTACATGGGTGAACTTATCTTCACATGCAAGGTCACAAGTCTTCTTGCGTCAAGTTTATTTTTCACTTGCAAGACATTTTGTGACAACTTATTTTTATGTATTGTTGATAAAAATTCTTTCAGAGGGTTGGGTTACATTAGGTGCCTTTACCAGAAAAATCAAAAAGGAAGGGGGAGGGGGTCACATTACATCTATATCAATTATATGCTCACATCTGGCTGTACTCATAAAGGTTTGGGGGCCATAAAAACACGGAATTGTTATTCCAATTTTGTGACTTCCCATCCTCCCACCCCATCCCAAACAAAAAAATATGGTCAGCCCCCACATACATTCATATATGAAAAAATAAAAGCTAAAAATTCGATAATACCCATACATTTATTGTCCAACGCAGAGGAAAATTAAAATATTTACATTTTAAGAGAGAAATAAAAAAAATAAATAAACATTCGTATTATATTTTTTTTAATCTAACACAGGACCCAAAATTTTGTGTATACAGTTTCATGATTAGAAAGAAAGAAAGAAAGAACAAACCTTATTTGACAGGTAGTGGCATGTAGTTCTTATTTTCTTCCTGGTCACAATGGACAAATGAAAACAAAACATTCATCTCCTCTGCCCTGCTCTTTTTAGCAGATGACGGGTAACAAATAAGGACATATCTATAAATATTATGTACTTTTAGTTCAAATGAGTACGGGTGGGTATTTTTTCCATGTAAAATATCGTAAAAGATTATTATCGCACCATAGGACAAAGTCGTCTGTCATGAGAGGGAAAAATAACTAAAATTCACGGTTTTAAAATCTGAAAAGGTGCGGCAAATAAATACGTTTTACATTATCTTATAAAAACTCATACCTGGCGATTTCAACACAATAATTCTATTATTATAATTATAATTGAAATACTGTAAAAATGGAAATACAATAATTGGAAAATATATGATTGTAATCTTTACAAACATACATGACATCAGTAACCAATTGATCATAATTATTAACATTTACCGAGAGATAGCAGCAGCATATGACAAAGGGAATCTTTTTATGAGAGGTGGGGTGGGGTGGGGGAGGGAGCAATTGCTCCGAAAAGAAAGGTTTAAACAAAATCCAAAGAAACCTATCTTCGTCCTTATTATATAATCAATATCAAATTCAATCCTCAATTTCACATTTACTACATATAAGGGGATTATTTGGGATACTGATACGTTGGCTCGAAAAACTTTTTTGTGAATGTGTGCAGAGAGCAACTCCCCTGTTGATCTTTTCTGCAATCGAGGTGTGCCGCAACGACAGATCGTTTCGAAGCAAAATGGGATTCACTTGTGCCTCTGCTCAGTGACTGGATTTACAAAAGGAATAGTTTTGAATGAGGTCGTCATATTATCATTTTCATATTATAACATTAATGTTTCGTGAAATCAGGGAGAAGGAGTTTAATACCAACGCACCTGACATCTGGAAGAAATCCAACTTTATTGCGTCCGGCTCATCACCGGTTGGAAAGTTTATTTCATGGATTTCCATCATGGCTACCAAAATTTATCACTGCCCGGGAAGTAGAATTTTGGGAAATGAGGAGGACCTCGCCGACAAAGATATGGAATGATCTCAATGCGAAATCCCTCAGGGACACGGAAGCTTGTAACAGAGAGTGCAGGGCATTTGATCTTTCCTTATGATGAGCCAAGGCATTCGCGACTTCGCCGACAATATGTAAAACTGGTTTCCGGTCTGAAACAGTAGAACTGTCGGATGACCTCAGGCTGTTGCGTCTCCAGCGGGTTTGCCTGATCTATGAGTGACCTTTCCACTGTCCGGCCCAGCTGTCCACGACGCCAGCGTTTGTGAAGTCCTGGCACGGCCGCCATTTTGTATCCTCGAAATTCGACTTAAGCAAGGTACCAAAGGGACTTGAAAATTGAACTCAAGAAACTCGACTTGAGGTGGAAATCCATTTTTTATTTCTTCGTGAATACCAACAAAACTGAACTTCAGTTCAAATCCAAAGATAAGGTGTATTTTTTTTTTTTTCAATTTAGTGCAACAATAATTCTTTGTGAATACGGCCCCTAGCTTTTATCCAGTGTAAGGAGACCTGGTGATTTTCTTAAAAAACAGCATTGTTTCTTTGGCAAGCTTGGTTCACCAGTCTCACGCAATACAGACTGGTATAAATCATGCCTGGCCTGGGAAGAGGACTAGCATATCTCTCCGCTTCAGTCAACCAAGTGATAGTATGAGACCATGATGTGCCAATATCACAGTTCTAAATTTAGTCCAAGTTGAAAACCGCACAAAATCTTGACAAACCCATCAACACGAACATCACCAGATGCAATACATGATTCACTGAATATCTAAAAATGATAACATGTCATACTGCAAGCATAAAGTAATAACTGTCATGAAAAGTGGAAGCAGGCAACAGTTTTTAACAATGTTAGAGAAACTGCACCAAACACCCAGGAAAGCGAAAGCCATCCATTATTTTCCATTATTAACACAAGATTGGCGAGTTAGTGATACTTTTGTGGCAAAACTATATACCGTTAAATTTTTATTTATTTCTTCTTTTATCATACAAATAAAGTACTGAGGCAAGCCCTGTTCTAAATTACTTAATGCAGTATGTTGAGATTGGTTTGGAAAAATGGAGGTATTTAACACGTGGGCTGTGACAGTTCTGTGCTCAGCTGACCCTACATGCATGGACTGAAGTGGCCCTGTTAACTATGGCATCAAAGTTTCAGACCATGATCACTATTGCCAACATGTACATATTCTCTTCCCAATCATACAAATTACAGTAATATCGCATCAGTACCTGCTGGTTAAGGTCTCCTGGTCTGTGCCAGGAGAAGAATTTTCAACACTTTGCCAAAAAATTCAACAAAAAAATTCATGAAAAAATTTAAAAATCATGGGACCGTGACCATTTGAACAAACCTGAAAGAAACTTACCAAAGGAACAGCCTCATCCAGTTCAAAGTGAATCTGCTCAATGCTTTTTAAGGAGTTAGAAACGTGAATTTCGATTGCAATCCCCAATTCACTTACATGAATAGACTGCATCAGCCAACAAGTACCCGAATTGAAAAATCAAATGTTAAAAATCATGCATCATGTACACATTAAGAACTGTGAGTGCCAAAGAGTGTTCCTGTATGATACCAAAGCAATATGGTGGGCAGTTTCTAAGAAGATTTTTTAAGGTTTCGCAAACGTTGACAATAGCAAAAACATAAAAAAAGATCATGAGAAATAGTGAAAAAAAAATCCAGCACCACGGGGGGGGGGGGGGGGGGGAATCAATTAAGAACTACGAATATTCGTATGTGATATCCAAGCAATTGGGTCTTCAGTTTCGGAGACTATTTTTTTAAGATTTGCTCCAAAAACACACAAAAAACAAAAAAAGGAAGAAAAAATAAAAAGGCAAAATATCCCTGGAAGGTGACCATTCAAACAAACTTGCTATACTCACCCAAGATACATTGCTACCAAGTTCCAAGTGAATCTAACTGATGGTTTCAGAGAACAAGTCCAAAATCTGAATGAGCATCTGAACGCCCATTGACTTACAAAGTTATCAATAGGGAAGGTGCATGTACCAACAAAAGCACCCACATTGAAACTAGATGGCTGCGTGAACAGCCCATGCTCAGCTAACCTAACCTTGTACACAAAATCAAAGTTGCAACAAAATAGACCTATGTTGAATTTTAGCTAAGTCCATATGATATTTAGAAGTATTTGTAAATTTTGTCTAAAGACGAAAATCATAAAAATATGAATTAGCATCGAAGTGCCCAGTGACTGTCCTGGGAAAGTGGGATATGGCAAAAACACACAATAAATTGTTACTCTTGTATTGAATTTTCCAAAGTTACTTCAAAGATGGCGAGCTGGTCTGATTTTTAATGATCCCTTAAAATTGTGAATTACTGGCTGAGGCACAAGGGTATAATAATATTGCAACTATATGGATAGTAACAATTCTGACACATTGGCTCAAATCCCGGACATGGTGGATCCGAGACCAATAATATCTAAAACACTAAAGAATTAAATTGATGGGATCTCTCTTGGTGTTATTTGTGATTGTATTGTGTGACCTAGAAAGGTGACCCTGACATGTTGGATTATATCTTGGTAATGCTAGATCCTGCAATTTTTCATATCAAAAATGACGACTGAAGGACATTCTGAGTAAAAAGCTAAATATGATAGCCATTACCCTAAAAAAGAGCCTGATTGGCAATGCCCATGGGTAACACTAATGTCATATATTCAAAGCAACAAGACACTCTGGGCGACTCATTGTTCTTTTGACATGACGAGAATTATTACAGCTATAATCTTGCCTATGGTCTTGTATAAATGCGAAAAATTACATGCACATGGTTGAAATCTATACAGTTGGCAAGCTCACATTTGTACCAATGCTCACGCATCATTTCTTTTCCCTTCCGCTTTCATAATTGCGCGTGACCTATCTCTGAATTGGTGTTTACAATATCTATGTAGTCTTGTCTTCTTTGTACAAGAGGCCCTCATATAGGCTGGTGAGCCTGTCGGCCAATTGTGTTAATAAAATATGTTTAAACCAAGCTCACATGACTACTTTAGCGAATTTAATAGTGCTTTGTTTATAAGCTGAGCACTAGTGAGCCTCTGTTTTGAATGGTCACTTAAGTGCTCCTGAATCAATACTTTTAATATTATACATTTTTACATGACTGTGGTCTTAAAGTAATGTGACTTTAAATTATCCCAAGGGCCACACCACTACTTCAATCTGTGCACATTTTGGCACATAAGCAATATTACCATTTTTTTGTAATTTCCTGGTGCAGGTTTGACTTATTAGGGTGGAGCAAGAACACTCAAATAACCATGGAATGAATAAATGAATCTTGGATGTTTGGCTATATTACAATCTCGAGTAACCACGCAATTTTCACATTTTGATGCATATGTTATGTTATATAATACTATACGTGCCACCATAAATATCCACCTTAATCAATATTTGAATACATTTGAGTAAATCCTGGCAGGCTATGGGGCCAATACAAAAGCTGGAGACACCAATGTCAAATAACCTTTCTATCTTTACAGCACCAGTGACCTGGGATACTGACCTTGAGAAAGTACCTCAAGATCACCCCTGAAACGCAATATTGAGCTTTCCCATATCCAGTCTAATAACATACTTCGCAAAATGTTACCTCACTCTTTCCCAACATACTGAATTAAGCGTCCTTTACCGAAGGGCTTGAATACCTTGAAAAATATGTCAATTTCATCCAAAGTTTGACAAAGTTTGACTTTTTGTCTATCTTAGACCAGCTGTAAATTTTGTAGCTCAATCTCAACTTGTTATGACAAGAATAACTGTCTTTAATATATATGATGCTACATACTACAATCCATTAAAAACTCTAGTGGTTCTACCATCACACCATGACATAGACTTCTGTAATGGTATATGAAGACATGTACACAAGATAAGGTGATATGGCCACCAAAAATTCCTGATACGAATTTTTGGCATAATCTTCAGAAACCAGGGTAGCGTCATCCATATTAATAACAAACTTCTACGAATGATATGTATTTGAGGTGCGTTTGGTGCCATAAGCCTCATTCTTCCTAAAAATGTTGGGTTAAATGTGCTTTCAACATTTTTTGTCCAAATCTTATTTCTGAATATGGGTATTTTTCTCAAACTATTTGATAAATACTACATGGGCTGTGTTGTGCAACAGGATGCGTTCTTTCACTTATAATAGAGGTAAAGTGTGTTTGTAATGTTCGAGATTAACAAATATCATAAAAATGCCTACTTTCCTCTTTTGCTGTAAACTCAGCTTACTGACAAGTCAGAAGAACCAAAAAGTGACATCTGCAGTAACTCAAGAATATTACAAAGATTGAGAGGACTAACATAAAGCCATCAGTTTTCTTTTAAGGTGACTGCTTGGCTTAAGTCAGGAGCGAAATTTGTTTCTTCAAATAATTGGTATTGGAAGATGACTGTTGATGTTTCATGACAGGCCTACCCGGTCTTTTTTATTTTTTTTTTTCCAGAAGTGATAAAACTTGGGTTTTGAGTGGTTAGGCCTATGCAATTTGGAAGCACTATAGTCTCTATAAACAAAGCATATTTCAAAGGTTGAGAGGACCGGTTTAAAACCACCAGTTGCCTTTATGGATGTCTGCCTGTCTCAAGTCAGAAGTGAAGTTTGTTTCTTCACATTGGTATTGGAAGATGAATGTTGATGCTTTGGTAACTCTGATATCACTTTGTTTGCCTTTGTTGGGTTTGAAAGTTGTGAATGTGGATCATGTTTTTTCTAAACTATTTGGTAACTCTTGAATCTCTTGATGTCATTGTTGGTTGACATTTATGATTATGGGTAATGTTTTCTCAGAACTATTTGGTCAGCAGAGCCGGTAATGTAAAATACATAACTCACGGCCATACTGCACCATGGATGTGCCCACTGGGGTAAAAAGTCCGTGTAGGGGTTTCTGCCCACTCTTTTGATGATAAATTTTGAATGTAATGATATATCTACATGAAATGTGTCACATTGGCGAAATATGTGATGTGAGTAAAACTTTGCCCTTCATCTGATAATCAAATAACCATGAAAAATAAAATATAGCCCCATTCGTCCTTCTGACTAAATTTGCACCCACTTTGCACAAACACGATAATAATTATACAAAAAGGATAAAGTTATTATCTGAAAATGTTTCGAGAAAATATTTAGCTATGCTGTTAAAATCATGAAATCATTTTAAAAGTACCGAGATGATGTAACACAAATTGTTAACAGCACTACAAACAAATGCGTGCATATTCAACACAAGATATTTTCTATGTTCATCTAAAATCAACATATTCATGGGAGTATGTTAGGTAAGGAACAATATCTTCAGGCTTTCCAAAATTTAAAATCACTGCCTCCATGAACAAGCCAATCATTCAGTTACACGAGGAGAAACCCTCGAAAATGCAGTCTTTGAAAAGCAACCATACTCCAGTTGGGACATTCAATTCCTTGACTATTGTGGTTTAGCCATTATATCAGTTTAACTTATAATCCATAGAAATAGAAAATTTCCATGCAACCCAATATTCACAGATGTGTGAAGAAGGGCTTTATGGAACACTGTACAACCAGTTTAACATGCACCAGGTACCACTTCCTATTCATTTCGAGTCAGTGAAGTAAAATCTAAATCACATCATTATAGAAGCCTCAGTTCCTAGTAGACAATCCATACAATGAAAAAAGTAATGAGGAGTTTAGGTCTCTCTCTCTCTCTCTCTCTCTCTCTCTCTCTCTCTCTCTCTCTCTCTCTCTCTCTCTCTCCCTCCTACAAGTTTCTGAGCTTTTTGGTAACCTCATTTGTTGCTGTACATTGCCAACGTGTTGTATTCGTCTTTGACCAGTTCTTAAATGCCCATTTTGTAGGCGCTATGACAGTTTTCCTGCCGTCAGGCTCTGTAGATTAACAGTATATTTGTTTCCATCATTTATTTGCAATCTTGTCATTTTTGTATGGAAGATAGTTAGTATTTGGAATGTGAATGCATTCATTGAAATAACTACTTTTTTAACCTTTTCAGTAGCGTCTTTACTATAATACATACCCCCCCCCCCCGCCCGCCCATTTATCTCCAGGTCTTGGACCAGTAACCTCTCAAGGTCGGGTCAAGTGATCCACAACTTTTGATCGAGTACTGAATACTGTTGCTGTGTCTATTGGATGTTAATATCACAGGAGCAGGGCATCCCAAATTAAGTCCCATCATCATTTTGGATAGGAAAATACTTGTCAACTGTGAGTTTTAGAAAGGCACTGCTACTCTATAAATATTTTAAATCATGTGATAACTTTGTGTATTTTTGGAGACATATTTGGCGCGGAACGGTCAGTCATAGAGGTAAGGTACACAAATGCACCTGTAAAAAAAATCTAATCACATGACCCCCCATTTTCTTGGTTTAAACTTGCTGCTACCGGTATAAACTTGAAGCAGAATGCCAAGGAAGTTGCAGTTTTACGTTTCAAATAGGAGAAATAAGCCAGCGAATGTCGCTATTTTAAAATGTAAATGCGTTAGGCCTAGGTTACTGGTCCAAGACCTATACCCCAATATACAGGCTTTTGAGTCTGCATGTATATGCCTGTTTTTCTGTACACACAGCTAAACCAAATGACATCTTTTACTATTTGTTCACATTTTCTAGGCACACAAGTGGTGTCAAGAGGAATTAGCATATTTGTTGGCCACATATGAGCCAAATACAATTGGGTGTAAATTGTGGCAGGGTGGACTACTCTCTGCAGGGGGTCATTGCAGGTACAACTCAGCTGTGTTTGTCTTTTTTTTACATAACATATTTGCCAATACCAGTAAATTACTGCCATTGCCTTCCACTTTGTGTTTATTACATATTTTGTAGTATTTCATATGACATGTCAACACAGAGTGCCAAGCTGCACTGTCTGTTGGAATTGGGAAGGGGGCACACACAAATGCAAGAGCTCTTGTTTCATAGAATAAAAACAGCTTTAACATCCAATCATTTCATTTTTTTTCAGGCACCACATTGTGCTTTATGATGACAAAAAAAAAAGCTTGAACATGCACATCACTATATATCCACAAACATCTACATTTAATATACATAGTTTCCATAATCTTACATATACAAAACGTTGAAACCATTCATTTGTCAAATCTAGCACCGTGGCCACCTTGGTGACTACTACGTCTATTAGTTACAGATGGGTTACACTGATTGAGTTATACATATGTTAGAACCATGGGTATGTCACCAGCGGAAAAAGAGGTGTTTGTTTGCTGAACAGACTAACATTAAATATGCCACATGCCAAAACATGCAGGTACGACCAATATGTTGAGGTACGCATCTTTCGGCTATATTGTTTGTTCAATACCTTGACCTGCCTTGCTTTTTTTAGAAATAAATACTGAAACATGAGCAAATGGAATGAAACCAAAAGACAGACTTGAATGAGCATCTAGACCACAATCAAACTAGTTCTTATTACCCTGTGAGAATTGGGCCAGTTCATGGGGCACAATCACAACAATCTTCATTACCCTGTGTAAACTGGAAAGCCCTTGGAGTACAATCAGGCCAGTTCTCATTAACCTCTTTCAACTGGCCCAGCAGGAAAAGACCAGCGCTAATTATCCTGTATACATCACCTTCAGCACCCAAAGCCCTTGCAGTTTGCAAACATCACAAGAGCACAAGACCCAGTATTCTTCCACAAGATCAAGGGGACAATGGTGGCTCCTGTGAGGCAAACTCTGTTCTCTTGCTTGATTTTACTGGAGACTTTAATAATCTTTATAGCCCGACAATTATATCCATAATAAAGATGCATGCATTTACAATGGTAATAATATTGTTCAAGTTCTTTCAGATCAACCTATCATGAATACGAATTCCGCAATACACTTTTATGTGTTAAACTTGTAAAACAGGAATATACAAAAATGACGTTGACACAATTCATTTTTTAAATTTTTAGATGAAAATGAGTCATTATTACGCAAATATAAGGCAGATTTAAAACGTTACATAAATATTATTGTGAGTGAGTATTTTTATATTCAGCAATTTATAATGGTATGTGTATGAAGCAAGGTGCCTCTTAAAGTTGGGAGCTGCATACGTCATATTGATTTAAGGTGCTAACTACTACCTTGAGTTTGTACCTTCCTTAAGGAGAGAGATGTTTTCCTCCATGCTATATTTATGTCTGATGTATGTCTATCTTGATCTGATTGGATATCGAGATGACCTTGTTTCATGGCTTGCGCTTGTGATCATGGTTGGATCTTGATTACACGGCATTTGGTGCAGTCTCTTTGACATCATTGACAACTGCTGTCCACTTTTATTAATCAATACAGACATTATTATTTTATGCATGTTGTCTGTTTGGAGTTGATGGCAGGTGCATGACTTGATAAATGTTCAGAACTTCTATGTAATTGGTCATGCTCATGTTTACTTGCCATATTAGGACGGATTCGAAATTGGACTGAATTTGGATATTAACCCTTTCCCTTGAATTAAGATTGAGTCAACAGCTTTCCTTGGCATGGGTTGGGCACTAAGTGCCCAACCAATGCCAAGGAAAGCTGTTAACCTGGGGCATGTGATCTTGATAAGTCTCATGTAGATTTCTCAGTCAAATTGTTTTTCATAACTGTTAAAATATGAGTTGAAAACACCGAAGCAGACGACATTTGACCACCAGCCGGTTTTGGCCGGTTTGAGGGGGAAAGGGTTAATTGTGATAAGTTAGGGTCACTGATTATTTGGCTACTGACCAAACAGATGGCCTGAAACACCCCAATGGAACTTGACAGGTACGTGTCTTACTGTAAGCAATAATGATAAGCTTCCACAGGAGAACCGAAATGAGTCGTTATAAAATACCAATTACAGTGATGAAGAGATTAAAAATCTTTTTACACATTTCTCACAAGACAATGCCTGCTACTTTTGACAGAGTGTGGTTTTCACCCTCGTCATTCGTGTAAAGGAACTGTTGCATGTATGATACACATTTGGACGTATAATATGGACACAGGTCTACTTAATGAAGTTGTTCCTTTGGATCATAAAAGGCATTTGATCTTGTCGATTTACATATTACTATCGCCAAACTGTAGGCCTGCTGCTGTAAGGAACTGAATGTATAGTGGGTCAAGTCATATCTGTAAGAACAGAAACAAATTTTGTGTTGTAATGACAAACAGTATAGTATAAAGCACAGAGTACATTAAGACAGCATTCTTGGGCCTCTTTTCTTATTCTTTCCGTTATGTTCAATTAAAAACATCTGTCAATCTTCATATGTATGGAGATGGCTCGAACATTCTTACATCTAACAAAGCCGTACATACGCCTGAGGTAAAACGTAACATGGAAGTCGATGATGTGAAAGACCGGTGTCCCTCACACCATTGTACAAAAGATAATGGTTGTAAATACACAGAATATGAACCATTGTTAATAACGACAAAAATAAAAAAAAACTCTGCCTCAAGACCATATTAATTTTGAGACCGCTAGAACTCAACTCTAGCATGTAAAGCGTGACAAAGTGTTTGGAGTCAAAATCACCCACCATCTTTTTTTGGAGGCATGCATTAAAATTGGGTCGTCTTTTAGTCGCAACATTGCACTGCAGTGTCACAATACAACATTCTACCCAATGATGTTCGAACAACGTTGTATGATCCAACCCCACTCGGCCTGCTGTATTCCCTTATAGGGATACTGTATGTCATTAAAGTTCAATTGACACGTTGCAGAGACAAGCCTTGCACATAATTATGGGTGAACCTAGAAAACTCCATCCACAGCCCCTATTCAAGTTTTGCAAGGCTATGCCAATCCATTAACGGGTGCAATACAGAACTGTTTGTCTTGTCTATATGGTTGTGCATAATTTACCTCACAGTTATTGCTGTGCTCTGTGCCATAATCGAAAGTTTCAAGCAAGACAACAATGCTGAGTTGCCAAAAATACACTGTATATACCCATAGATCATATTTCAGCCATCACATTCCTTGCTGTTGAGGGGCAGAGAGATTTAATACGCATAGAAAAGAGACTCGTGATACTCCCAATGAACATGTTTTTAGGCCCTTTACATCAAACCATCTTACCCAGTTTATAATCTCTTTTATTTTTTGTAGTGATTGATTTTTAGCAATGCCTTATGTCATGTATTATTGGTAATTTTTAACTTCCACTAACAAACGTGGTTTTAGCAATATTTTTGTCAAAATAGTGTTCCTTTGCAATATATATCTGTTTATATAGAGGGCCCTTAGGGAGAATAATGTTTGCTTCTATCTATCTATCTATCTATCTATCTATCTATCTATCTATCTATCTATCTATCTATCTATCTTTCTATCTATCTATCTATCTATCTATTTATTTATTTATTTGTCTGTCTGTCTGTCCATCTAGTACCTACATCGTGAGCACGGAAGCTTAGTTGATGATATCGTTTGCATATGTTATTTGTGTGTGCTGTGCTGCACAGGAGTTCTTTTAGTGGAGATGTTTTCGTATGTCTTATCAATGATATGTACTTGTGTAACATGCCAATCATGTATATTTGTGTGCGCGTTTGTTTCACTAGACTTCCATGCTCATGATGTATAGGATAACTGTTTACAATCTACTTATTATGTTACGGCTTCTCAATCAACCCTTTTGTGTTGGACGATGGTAATTTGAATTTTGCAACTCTAGTGGAAAAAAAAGACATGTAAATATTTGATAGCAATGCAGAGAATACAATGTTTTTATTCCCACCATGCTAAAAAACTACAAAACTGTAGTCTCCATAGCTTCTTGATCACAATGTGAAGGGTCGTATCAAGAAATACAAACAAAAGGGCCTGCAAGATATAGTCACAGTAGAGGTAGCATTATGCATACACTCCAAGGCCCAGCTGTAAGCTTTTACCAGGAAAAGTGCAAAAATACAGGTATATGCTTTCTGTCGGAAGTAATATTGTGCCTAAGTGTATCCGTAGTTTTCTTTACTGTTATACCACATGGGCCAACGCATGCATTAAACCCAGGACATGTAATTCCCCTTGCAATATTTTTGGTAACTTGATTATTTCGTCTGAAGAATTTTGTACATAATGACCCATGTTGTATTACAGTAAGTAAATATGGATGTACTAACACCTCATGTAAACCTGCTTTTAAAACAGAAACAAAATAAGACAGTCACTTGCAATTTGTAGAGTCCTATGTATACATGTATGCTCTCTATTAGTGGACGCAAATAATTCCCAACTAACGCTACAGACAATCCATTTATAAAAAAATCATGTTCCATTCTATTATTAAAGGCTACTAAATAACCACCGTGATGTTGACAGTAGGACTGAGCTGTTTCCCAGTTGAGTTTATGTCCGGGATATTGCTTGTGCCTATCCTCAAGAAAGATAACACTCATTTGAACTACTCTATAGAAATAATATGGCAGTAAAGTTTCAAAGCGTACGTTTAACTTTTTCGTTAATGCCTGTTTATGAAAAGTAGAATTGAATTCTCTACAATGGTTACAACGGTATCTCCGATAAAACATTGCATCCACACTTCCCAATGGAAATAACTTTTGTCTGATAGTTAAAATAAGTCCACATTGGCCGAACTGTTGGACATTCTTTCGAATAAGTTCTACAAAGTTAACAGTAGGTTTCACAGAGCGTAATGTGAGAAACTCTAATTCATAGACTTTTTCGTTTCTAACATTGATAAGAACAGAACTAAGGCAAATAATTTTCTTTGGATTTACACGAGACACGAACGATTTCAATGTTTGCATTTTATCATTCAATATGTAGCAAAATGAAATGTTACAGAAATAGGTTTCAGTGCAGTTCTTTGCAATGCATAAATGGAGCATGCTGGGCCTCAACAAACCACGCCTACGAAAGTGAAACATGCCAAAATGCAGATACAGAGCAAGATACTCGGCAGATTTCTTAAACATATATTTAAAGCAAAACAAATTTTTAAGAAATGAATGTAAAAATGTTTCAGAATACAACAGTGATTTAAATGCACATTTAATTTCTTGCTTGATGTGCAATACAATCCGTAAGTGTCTTTTGATGCACTGATCGAACAGCCAAACGCCAAATTTACGTGGCTCAAGAAATCTGTAAAAACTTGACAATTTTATCTGGTGCCCATCGTAAATTATAGCACCATCGCGGTATTCATAACTGCTTATGAGATTACAATATAAAGTAACGGAGAAGCGCCGCCATTCCTTGTGAAATTCTATCGAAAAACGGTGTACAACAGAATGCGAGAAAATAAGACACCTGCTTTGAAAGACCCTCAGTCTGTTAGGTTCAAAGTAAGTTGGTATGGATTCATAAACGTTTCCATATATTGCATTCATTTGTGACCTATGAAATACTTCCGGGAGTCCTTGACACTCCGACTGCGTATACATAATTTCAGATGATATTCTTAAACCAAGGCTGACGTAAAGTACCAATATAAGAGTTGCACCTGATGAAACTATATACCTAAACCTTGGTTTGACACAAGGTATTAAATTTGTGGTGTCACAAAAGCGACCCTGATCTTCATCTTTGATCATATCATAATCATATACGACTAGCCCTCCATAAAGACAGGAGTCAATATTTGGTTCCGTCCAGTCTATTTTATAAATAGTGAGGTTCACATAAAAACCAGACCTGGCTTTCAAGACTATGTATTTAATTGAATGTGACCCTAAGAATCCTACAGATTGTGTAAACGTTTGTGGGTGCTCCCCGTAAAGGTTTATGCTTACACCCGTAATACCTGTTGCAAGCATAATATCAATAAACGCGCTGATAATGGTTGGTGGAAGAAGAACCCCACAGCATACGCATATAATCATTATACCTCTATGAGAATGTACGTTGTGGTGGTACCTGTATTGTTTCCCTTTTGAAAAGGTTACAGAAGAAATAGATCGATTGGTCGTCACAGGATTATCGTAAGTTGAGAGTAACAGACCTTTGGATGACGAGATGTAAAATACTGTGTAGCTTAGGTATATTGCAAAACCCTCACGGGCCCTCACGGTCAAAACATATTTGCATGTTTTTTTATTGTTGTTGAGCAATAATAGAGAAATGTCACTATACCCATTGCTGACGTTTCTTTGACTGTGCAATAACTGGCAAGTTTTACTGAAAACATCATAGATGAATATCAGAGATACAGGTATTTGTGAAAGGTAATCATTGAGTTCACTTTGCACTAAACGAACAAATAATGTATTACAATTGGATAAATCCTGAATATTTTTGGTTCTCCCACAAACACGTTTCCCATTCTTTGCATAACGTCTGCAAACATACCGACACATAACATGTATTCCCCAGCAGTTTTTTCCCAAAAGAGGCAAGTCAATATGCAAAAAGTATACCTTAACTTTCTTTTCATTTGATGTCATTATCTGCCAAGCACGCATTTTGTATGCCAGGCAAGGATTGCCTGGTCTCATCAGTCCTGCATTAAAAGTGGCATACCCACAGAGACTCTGAAACAATTTGACTGATTTACACATACCGTTCATCGATATATGCAAGGATAAAACATTTGATATGCGGAATTTGGAACATATTGCAGTACTAAGATCAACAACAATATGGGCCAAGTATAAACATTTAACCATGTTGTTTTGGCTTGTTGTTGTATATATTTGTATCAATAAGGTGGTCACAAAAGAGTCTGTATTCCCACTAAAACGATGCACACTTGCAACAAACATGAGTTTCACACTCAGTATTTTGATTAATTTTCTATATTTACATGTATTTGGTGCTATGGAGACAGATAATGAGTGGCCCTGTGAAATTATAGTCAGGTTCTGAGCAGGCCAAATGTTTATAAACTGACGATGAAATATATTAGGTCCAACATGGCCATCTTTAATTATAATATCAACAGAGGTTTTTTTACTTAGGCATGTAGGGAAATTGGTATCGAGTTCAACATGGGCGTCAATGACTGTTAGATTTAGTCTGAGACCTTTCTGTGTACGAAAATAATACCTCAATAAGTAAAGCCTTTCATACTCTGCAAAAAATATTCCCAATGGAGCTTCTACAACACAGTAAATATTTGGACGTCTTTTAGTTTCTAAGGTGCAGCTTGTAAATGGCATATGCAAACCTCTGTAAACACATTCACTTACTGTCTCCAAATACCTCATAACAGCATTAACATGTAGGCCTGTCCATATGCAAGATATTAATATGTGGTCTATATATATTTGCATTATGGAAAAATTTCCAATGATGTCTGTGCTATATGTAATAATGTTGATAACTGTCAAGAAGTAAATTCGTTTTCGTAAAACAAAAATCTGTTTTGGGGCTCTTTTATACATAAGAAAAACACTGTACAAACGTCAGATGACCCTTCTACTTTTTTCCTGGTTGGCACATGCTCTGCAATAAACAGAACATGCTATTTAGTAGCTCATTCATTTGATATATAAGAATACACAACAACACTGGCAAGGCCACCCTGATGTATATTACCTATCTTAGACGAAACTCGAAAGTGGCGAATCAACCTGTATTAATTTGAAGGGATAATTCCATTCTCATGGAATAAGTGCCGAATTTCAAGAGTGCCAGATCATCAAATGTTGTATTAACACGGTCTCTCTATAATTAAAGTTAGTAAACCTGTGGCAAAAACTTCAGAGATGAAGGTCACATTATGCTGCAGAATTGTAGCCTTAGTGAATGCTGGCAATGAATTCCTGGTCCAGATATAATACGGACGCCATTTTCACCCTCACCTTCAGATTAAATAATCTAATCTTCACTCGGAAGCACATCCCAGACACTATGGACTGTAGGTGTGGTAACAAAAGCTGTTGTGTACTCAATTGGACTCTTTCAATCTACATATTCAGCATAACTAGGCTTGCGGCAAATACTTCAAAAGTGCCCTAAAAATATGTGCAACCCCAACCAAAGGTACAATAAAACACAACCTATATCAAAATGTGCGCACATGTCTCATCTTTACAGACAAATAGGTTGTGGAGTCCGAAAAGCGTTTTTTGTTATGTTTACATGCGCGTTTCTATGGCAACCTCAATTTTTTGTGGAAAAGGACTACTTTTTCACATTTTTTTTAATATTTGCCTTAATTTTGAAGATAAGCGCTCCAAATTCCATCAGAAGGTGGCACTAACCTTACTCTTTCAACAGCCGTGAAGCTTTGAAAAATATTTGATTAACATCATTATTATTATAATTATATGCAAAAATTTTTCATCTATTTGGCAATATAAATACCTCTATTTGTTGATGTTGTTTGCTGCAGTTGGCAAGTTACCAAAAATGTTAAATGATGAAGGTAATATATTTCCAGGGATATAATGATACCAAATTTACTGGAGTATATGAAGTGGACACCATTACATGTATGCAAATTAGGTTTTTGAAGCCATTCTAGAGATGTATATCACACATTAAGTGCTATACCAATGCAAAAAAAGTTACATTTCTTTGAAAAGTGCTTCAAAGCATATAGAACATAGAATCCCAATCGTCTTATCAACATTTTTCGTTCACAGCTTTACTGAAATTTTATGGGTCCGCCAAGGGGGGGGGGGGGGCATTATGTTTATGGGATGTCTGGTCTGGCTAGTTGTGCAAAAGTGCTTTCTCCAGAACGCATTGTTGCAATTTGAGCAAATTTAGCATATATATTACCGAAAAAAATGAAGTGAAGACAGTTTACAAACCCTATCATTAAATTTATGCAAATGAGGTCATCTTCAAATTAGGATTTTATAATTTATGTGTTGTGTTGCAGAGGCACCAGAAAGCACAAATCTGGGCACATTTCTTTGACTTCCAGAGTCCATATCGGATTCTAACTCTGCTATGTGATTGTCTCATTATCAGTGTTATTGAGAATGACAGTGCATCTTGTCAAAATGTGTTGCATGATTGATGATATACACATGATGAACTGGATTATTTTCTAAAATGAAGCTTGGACCTGGTAAGAACACACACGTTTTAATGTATTTGCAGGTCAGATAATTTTGTACCGTGAACCTAAAATCATGAACCTGGAACCGCCATCCAAGAAGCCACGCCCAGCCAAGCTAAATCCCAATACCTGTTTCATGTAGCAAATCTCTCAACACAGGAAAAGGGACTGGTTACAAAACTACTTTGGACAACCTACGATATACGCTTGCCCCCACCACAGACCGATCAGCTGCTCAACTACCGCCTACTGAGGATGCATTTCAGCGACATGTGAAAAGGGCACAATACCAATGTGCCATCTGGTGCCAAAATGCCATTGATCAATTACATACAGCTCTTAAAGCACTCTCATTTCGAGACATAAGAAAAATTAATGAATATTTGGGTCTTACTGATTCAGAACACACATTTCCGCGGGTTTTTTTGTGAAATTTTATACGCTTACACAACAACTATTCGGAAACCAGATTCTAATAAGAAAAAATTACATCAAATGTTTCGCAGCATTCCTTTCAAACACAAAAATATTGATTCACTAAACATTCAGTCCCTTTTAAAATCGAAATTTGTTCGTAACATGAATCCCTAGGAGTGCAAAATAAACCCCCCCCCCCCATCATTTCCTATGAATGTGGCAACAATATTGGACAAAGTATCATGAATTACAAGCAATTTCTGGCTTCAATTACTCTTGAAGATATCGCAGCGAATCAAAATTGTGACTGTATGTCTGACAGTAAAAATTCACATTTTGTTGATGCATACCACAAACATGTGTTTACAGGTAATTTGGATATCAGACAAAATTTCAGTTTAAAAGAAATTATGAAAAAGGTTACAAAATTTGGGATATGTCACAAGTTCAACATTGACATTATTTTTCAGGATACATGTGATGCATTTGACTCTTTCTGTATGACATGGGCAAAGAAAGAAAAATAGAATTTCAGAAATTTAAAGGACGGTTATCAAACTTGAAAAAAGTCTCTAGAAAAAGAATTTATTGTTACAAATACCAAATTACGAATTTCAATACGTTTAATCTAAAACAACGTGAAGTTTCAAAAGCAGTCAATGAACTACAAGAACGTTTTGTATTCACCAACATAGACAAGGCAGGGAAATATCTTGGGATCATCTGCAAAAAATAGTATCTGGATGTTTTGAAAAAAGAATTGGTATAAACAATATTTTAGACACAAGTGAAAATGACGTATATAAATTACACAAACAACCCATTGATAATTTGATAGACACACATAAAGATGAGATGAAGAGGAATTTAATATCAAAATGTCTGAAGAGGACTCCTCTTTTCCACTTTTGTTCTGGATAACCAAATTACATAAAAACCCTTTTAAACCTAGATTCATAGCCGGCGCTGCAAAATGTACAAGATAACAATTATCAAAAGAAGGAACATTGTGTTTGACTGCAATTAGGAATCATTTTCGTAAATACTGTAGTGCAATTTCTAGAAACATTGAATTAAATTGTTTTTGGAGTATTAACAATTCTTCCGAGTTTGTATCTAAAATCAAACATTTAAAAGCAAAAAAATATCAATTTTTTTTATCTTTCTTCACTGCACACAAATCTACCCACTGATGCAGTTAAAAGTTCACTTTCAGAATTAATAAGCAAAATGTTTAACCATGATGGTAAACCATACGTTAATATTGATTCACATACAAAGAAAGCATAACACAACAAATGTTCAAAAAGTAACATTAAATCGTACACTGTTGAAAGTTTGATAGATGCTATAAAATTTCTTTTGGACAATACTTTTGTTCAATGTGGACCATTGGTGTTTCAACAAATAAAAGGCATTGCAATGGGTAGCAACTGTTCCCCTTTACTGGCAGATTTGAATTTAACCTGGTTGAATTTTAGTATATGGATAAACTGATGAAAGAGGAATTTAAATGGCTACAAAATTATCTAATAAAACAAGATAGATTGATGACATAGCTTGTGTAAATGTACAAAATTTCAGGAAAATTGCTTAAGAAATTTACCCAAAAGATATCCCTTTGAGGGTAACAATTTAGATGGTTTCAGAGATGTGTTTTTGGACTTGGATATTCAGGTCCCTAATGACAGGTTTTGTATTAAAGTCTATCACAAAATAGATGAGTTTAACTTTGAAGTAGTTAATCATACTTTCCCAGACAGTATTATTTCGGATACTATTGGATATAATACGTTTTTTTCACAGACTTTGAGATTTGGTCGTATTGGTTCTAAATTTCAGGACTTTGCATCCAGAGCCAAATTTTTATTTACAATAAACTTGAGTCAGGAGGATTCAAAGATGTACTTTTGATCAAATATTTCTACCAATATTTTGGTGTAAATATCCGGAGATTGTTACAAAGTCTGGTTTCAATAATTTTAGAGATTTTAGACTTGCCTTTTTTCGACTTAATTGTATCTTTCGGCATCATTCTGTTTTAATGTTCACCTTTCAGACATTTTAGGCTAGCTTGTTTTCTCTTAGGTTTAACCCCCAGGGGCTATCGGTAGCGAGTAGCGGCCTACGACAGTTACAAGCTTGCCTAATAGTATTTGATATGTGGTTAATATTTTCATTGCATTCTCTTGACTGAAATACAAATGACTATCAGTAGCAAGCAGCGGCCTACAACAGTTACATGTTTGCTTAATTGTACTTAAAATCCTGTTAAGAAAATTGTTTTGATAACATGTTTTTGGCATAAATGCTAATGACTTTCATTCTTTTCTGACACGCCTAAATGCACATTTACTCAATATTAAAAAAATACTCAAAAGTGACAGTATCTTTTCAAATATCACAAACCTGACACATTACGTTGATACATTGACTCAGAGTTGGCAACGAAATAGAGCTTAATTGTTTGAGGAGTAGGTGTCATCATGGACTTTGTTTTACATTTCTGGTGCAGGATGTACTTTGTTGCAGTCATTGTTAGGATTTCCCTTGGTTTATACAGGTGGTCTAGCTGCAACTGTTTATTTTACAATCACTGGGACTGAATATAATGCCCCAGCTTGTTTCCACTTCAGTTAAACACGGGCGGATGGTTTAACTAGAATAAGCTGTCCAGCTAGAAAGGATACATATTGGTTCAGGGGTAAGTCAAATTGTTCTCAAGTGAACCTGTACTACACAAATTTGGTAATTATAGTTTGTTTGCCAGGTACGTTCATATTTATTCATTATTATGTGGGTTGTCTTTGCTGAATATTTAGCTTAGACAAGGAGCCGCTACTCAGAGAGACATGTACGGGTAAAAGGCTCCGAAACATGTTGAGTAGTTACTCGCCGAAGACCCTTTAATTTATTTCGGCTAATACAGCCTATGTCAAAATTTTACAGAGGAACGTGAGCAATTTGGACGATAGTACTTCTATATGTATAAAGATTAGACAGGGACAGGTTAGCTTATGGAGAGTAAAGTGTTCGGACTGCGGAATAGGGTAATGACTACTAGGAAGTGGTTTTAGACAAAAAGACACCAATACAACAGTCACATTCCTAACCCTAAAGTGTGGGATCCCAATGGTAACGGCTGGGAAATGTCTAATGATGACTACCTCAAGCCTTTGATGTATACCAATGAGCTAGCTCCACTGGAAGTCCGCAACCTGCCTCATATGTATTGCGTGTACTGTCGCAAGAAAATGCTATTGCCTCCAGACAGGACTTAAATGTACAGAATTATGTGCATGCCTTGGACATGAGTGTGCAAATGACACTTTTAACACTGAAACAGACAGTGATGATGAGGAAGATGTGGATTGAATCTTGACGTAGAATCTCCAGACCGTGACCATCATTGATCAGCTTTCTGTATTTAGTGTGTACATGTACTTATACCGTTTTCCTTTACTAAAAGGCATCTTGAATTATAGTTTGGTGCTAGAGATACATTAGTTATGTTGCAGGACTCCATGGGATGGTTCACTGTAAATTACGTGTAGGTGTGAATACATGGTACAAGGTACTATCTTACTTTATCAGTTGTATTGGCAATTATTATGACTGTTCCCTAAGCAAAGATGACATGTGATAGCCATATTAGCATATTAATTAATATGCATATGGTATACTCATATGAACATGATAAATAAAACTTGTATGAGTACTGTTCCTAATCACTTTACCTTTTTTTAAATAAACGAAACTATATCTTAGTAAATATAGTATGTTATCCGTCGCACAATACTTAATTTCGATGTACATTACATATATTTGCATAAATTAACATATGATAATTAGGCACTTTGAACAAACTCTGTATTTTGTGACTATATTAGAGCAATTGAGCACATTTTGATGTTTATTTAGCCTTTCCACAAGCAGTATCACCAAAGTTATTATTTTTAAGGACAAATTTTAGTTGTCTCAGAAATGGCATAGGTTGTCATGGAAACGGACAGGAATGTATACGATAAAACGCTTTTCAGATTCCACAACCTAATTTTCATGAAGAGGACATATATACCTACAAGAAAATATAGGTTGTAACTTGCTATACCACGGGTTGGGGTATGACCCTCGAAGGGCCCTGTATACCGCAGGTCTATTGTGCTGTTCAAGCACAATGCCTCTCCTTTTGTATCTAAGGTGCAGTAATAAAGGTTCATTCATTTGCAGTATATAGACTGCCAAGGAACAGAAATGCCGACAACATACACTTCATATGTGTGCTCGACACTGCATTTATTTGACACAAATGCAATACCCATTTTACATGTCTGCTCTGACATAGACCCTCGTGGTTCTTGAGTCCTTAATTTCTTTCTCTGTTTTATTGTAATTTGGTACATTTTCACCTTGTTTGACACAAATTTTCGTCTTTGTCTTTTGACCGTGCATATCATATATCCTTTGTTTTTACAGATCACGTTTCATTCCCTAGATACTTTAGTTTTGTTATTTATTTGTTTCATCAAACTGTTTTGCTCTCGTTTCATATCACGCAGCATTGATTCAAATTGGTAGAAGGTTTATTGCAAGATAGTATCAGTTGATTACAATGTGACGTTGCTTTCAGGTGTTAAAACCAATGAATGGTTGATGATAACGAGAAGTTCTTTAATGCGAAAAATATTAATCACATTTAGACAGCCTGCTTTAGCTTTCCAGGCAAAACTTATGTTGAAGACTATATTTAACAGGGGCTGTCGTTATATTACCTTGGCAAAAATGGATCTCCTTAGTACTTCATACTCCTTAATGACTTGTACGCGGCAAGTTCCCGGTCTTGTAAGTTGCAATGAAAATAAGGTTGAACTTTTCTTCACCGTGATTATATTTCTTACCTCCATTGGTATACGCACTACATTTAGCGACTTCACGACTATATCTGCAGTATTACTTTGCCAAAAATGCATTACGTTAGTGCTTGATTCGGCGGATGCTCATGGTTGCTAATAAATTGGCAAGTTCCTGGTCTTGTCAGTCGCAATCAAAATAAGGTTGAACTTTTCTTCAGCTTGATTATATTTCACCTTACCTCTACTTGCATACGCATTGTATTTAGCGACCTGACCATATAAAACATACATAGATAGGTAGATAGATACTGTATTGACAACACAATACATGAAATATGACTGCGGTAACAATATCAAATGCAGAGTAGCAGTACTCTTCACGTTTGGCACTTACGCAACAGGGTTCACTTCCGCATACGTTTTGTGACGCGTTTGGGGGGGGGGGGGGGTGGATTGTTCCCTGTCCCGTTCCAGGGTACTTCTAAGTTGTCAATGCATCGAGGGTCCTTGTTTTCAATGTTTTGCATCACTTTCCCCATCAGTGTCTGTACCGAAATTGCCAGGTTAATGATTTTTTGCAGCTGATTTCCACAATAATTATCAGCTATTTCAAGCTTGTTTGTTTGTCATTTATTCTGGCTAACATCTTTTGTTTTTACAGGTAGCGTTGTATTCTGTAGATTTAAAAAAATGTGTTTCACCAAAATATTTTGCTGTCGCAACATATCAGTAGCTGTTGTGAATGTAAGAAGGGCACACGAAAGTCGTAGTGGATATGTCGAAGGGTCTTGGGGAACTATACTGGGGACTAGTCAGTATGTCGTCCCCTCGATTAACAACACTGAATCCGCCCTAAGTCCCTTACCAGTTTTCACCACGTACAATTCCCAACTGTTGTTGTAGTTTTCTCATGTGCATGTATTAGAGCCTGACCGAACCCGATCAACCGAACCCGAGCTTACCGGGTTTCAGGATTGAAGCCCGGCTCGGGTTCGGCTTTTACAGTTACTAAACGTTCGCGTTCGGTTATCATTGTCAATGTTGGCAATAAAGTTAGATAAGAAGGTCACTGAGGTTTCTTGTCGTACTTGTATACACTTTAAACAATGCAACAAACGATATTTTGCAAATAAGTGCATCACTTGGGTTGCATTAATAGCCTGAATTACAATGACAATAGTAATGGCCCCTGTTTAAATAAAGCTTTAAATGAGCATGTCAAAGTTTGTTTATGGCATGTCTGAATTGCATTTACCGAACCCGAACGGTGCCCGGTTCGGGATCGATAATGTGTACCAAGTACCGAGTACCCGGTTTGGTTTCAAAATGCATGTTCGTTCAGGCTCTAGTATGTATGCATGTATGTAAGAAATTGATAGTTTCACGAACAATTTGACGTTCAAATGCAATGCTCACATTACCTAGGGATTACTCTTAATCTTCAGCTGCCAGATTTCCCCTCCCCCCCTTTTTTTTTTGGCAACGGGGCGGGGGGGGGGGGTCGTCACGTTTCTGCACTTCTTTGCAAATCTGGTAGAGGTGGACACATCATCTTATTGGGTGAAGTTTGTTAGCGTACAATTCCCAACTTTTGCTACAGTTGTATCATGTGTATGTATGTAAGAAACAGATAGTCTGAGGAAAATTTAACATTCAAATTTACAAGTCGCATTGCCTAGGGATTATTCGTAATCTTCATCATTTACTTCGAAATAGTTAGCTCAGAAATATGTGGGCGCGGATCGAAAACGAAGGTTTCAGTTGAGAAACTGCTTGGTTTGGGGGGGGGGGGGGTTCGTTTCTCTTCTGCATTCCTTACGAATTTGGTAAACGCCGATGCGTCATTTATTGGAGCGACTTTGTTAGAGGGGTGTGAGATAAAAGTGATTTTATCGGATCATGTACTGAGTGTGTAGCTCAACAACCACTTTTCATCCCTTTACTTTTATTTATGAATGTCCCAGATACACTGTAAAAGACGCCGCACTTCGACGTGTCTTTACTTGTTGAACAGTCGACAACAGAACAAGTACGATCTCTCCAAAATGTCCATGGTCGACTTGCATTGCTCGTTGCTGTAAATTGGTAAGTATGCATTTTCTAAAAAATAATAATTAATTTATCTCAGAGTAAGCATTGTGGGCTGTTTCCTGGGAGCACCATATGTAAATTCAATTCCACTTTGTTTCAGATATTTGATGGACTAGGGAATGAATCGCGTTGTGCAAACGGCCATGGCTGAATAGTGTAATTATACTTCAACGCATTATCACATTAATTATTTCACTTTATTTTCTCCGTAAATATCATATCATTGTGTTGTGATTTTTCGGTATTGTGGTAGTTACTTTCTTTCAGGTTTTTGTCTTTCTTTTATGTTGGGCTTCCGTTGAATATTACACATTAAGCAAATGTAATATATATGATGTTTTGGATGCTTTCCAAGATTACACCCGTTTAAATGCAAGTTTCATGTTAAGTACCAACTTGGTAATAATCAAAGGCAGATTGCTTGATAGTCAAGAAAAACATTTCACCGCGAACATAGCAAGGTTCACAAGACCTGGTCAAAATTCGTCGGCGAAAAAAAAATCACTTTGCTGAGAGGTAGGGTAGGTTTGTTTTTTTTTATTTTGGCAATAAGTTTAGCCTCACTAAACATGGTAATTTCGTTTTTTATTTGACTAAAGAGATTTTAAAAAATAACCTTTGCTTGATATTCACATTTTGTTGCGAAGACTAGTCGTTGCTGCTGAATTGTCCATGAAAGAAATTGTTTGGAAGTTGTGTAGGGAGTACATCACATGCAATTGAGCGGTGCTGGCAACAAGCAATGTTGTGAGCTATTAAAACAAGTGTGTCGAACACTTTTATAACAATCAAAGGATTTTGAGTTATGTCAGTTTTGTAATGATCTGGTTAAAGGTTTTAACATTATTTCTGTCACCAATACACAATATTTATACATAAGATTAAAACAACCTACCAGAGAGCTGCTCAAGATAATACCTAGTGCTAAATACACCATGATAGCTTTATCTATAGCAAATATTACATTTGGAAGGATTTGAGTAAAGAACTGAAATGATTCCCACAGTGTTAGATTGCTTTGTTTCAATGCTTGAAAAAAATACATACATAGAACAAATTACGCACTCACAACAAAATTGGGGAAAAGACCACTTGTTGACATTATTGGTCAGACTGAAGCATGGTCAAAAAGTCCAGAATTGCTCAAAGTTAATGTAACTACATACTTAAATTTACTAAATTCAGAAGATCGTAAGGTGTTATAGCTGAGCTCAGAAAGTCCCTCGTGGTTCCCTTACACAGATCCACGTCTAAGGGCGAAAAAGCTGACTTTTCGCTGGCACAGAAATACCCGACCTGACTTGACTGTCTGCCAAAATTCCTGGCATAACGACTTTCTGCTGAAATGAATTTTAATCTTCTCGCTGGAAGCAAAAACATGTTCTATTCATCTAATCGTCAGGACATTGGGCAGGTTAGAGTAGTTTGAAGCTGTTATTCTTCCCTTGAGAAGCTACTCTTCTCCATTCGTTGTGAAGCGGCAGCGGAAATGTGGTGAAGGATACACGCTCTTAGTGGAAGGACTCTGTAAGAGGGGTTGCGGTAGGAGAGATTTCATCTGACATGAATGTATCCCTTTGCTTTAATTATGGAATGTTCTGAGTATTCAGCAGAGAGCAGCATACCTGAGATTTCTGCACTAACGGGAGGGGGGCACACTCAACAAGTCGACAGAAAACAAGGACTTTATTCGTCAGTGTTCCCGGTATGGCTTCCGTTGAGTTAAAAATCGGCGCAAATTGGTAAGTTTAAAAGTTTGAGGATTGTTGAATGAATTGAATTAAGCGAGCATGTAGCAGACCATTGTCTACACAGACTCAATTTCTGATACTTTGCATGACAATGTCTGGTATTTTATTACCTGACATTTTTTTAAATAGAATTTTAGGAAAACCGGCATGTGGTTTTATGGGTTAGACCCGTTAAGTACTTTAGTGTACCACAATGGAGTTGGGATGCGTGATTGAAAGCGACAAACGTGAAATTAGTTCGTTTGTGCGATATAAATCAACAAAACTTCATGGAAGCAGCAACAAAAGGAAGAAATCTTTAGCGATGCCAACAAAACCTACAGCGAAAATATTACTGTATCAAAGAAAATAAAAGTTACATACCACATAGACTGTGCTGCCTTATATAGTTAGGGCATGAAGAAACTGATAGCTGTGGGCGGGGGTAGCAGTGGCTTTGGCACAAAGAGATCGAGCAAATGAATCCGGTTTAGCACCCTAATTACTTTTAAACAAGTGATATGTTGAAAATAGGTGTCGAATATCTACCATTAGCGTGTGAGGCAAGCAACTGCTACCTTTTTACTCAATTAAACATGCGAATGTCCTCTCAGTCCTTTTACGAGCAGCAAAACTTAAGTTCCAAATTAGCCTTGTATCAACGACTAATTTCATCAAATTACACGATTAAACTAAGGTCATTGTGCATTACTGCAATTTTTGAAAACAGTATCTTGAATTGGACCAGGACCACCGATTCAAGACTTTACAGAGTACTCGCATTAAAGCACAGTTGGGTGCGTTCTTTTAATCATTTTAATATGCAAATGGGGCACAATTTGTTGAACGATTTTGAGTCCGACTTCTTTCAGTTTATGTAAAATGACGCACAAAGGAAGACCAGAGTGAATGTCAACAGAAGTATAAATGTATGGCTGGTGAACAACTCTGTTATATTTTAAACGAAAGTAATCAAAATCAAGATTTCATTGAATTAATAATAAACAAGGATTTAGCGATAGTTGTAAAGAGAGTATAAAACAAACCTTCCCTGTCGTTTTGTAATACACTGCCGAAAATTACTTGTGACTGCATACTGATTACAAAGTTTCCATTTTGTTCTCGATCGGGAATATTTTTATATTTTAATCTCCGTGCTGCTTGGCCTTTAGAAACTAAGGCAACCTAGCAAATTATCAAACTTAAATAATGACTCAGGACAACTTCGGATTTCTGTTGATGTCTTGTATTACAGACTGTGGAACCTGCACTTGAACAAGCCTGTCACTTTTGCCGAGCTAAATTCAACACATGCTTAAACTGCCACATTCGCAACGTCTATGGGTTTATGATTTTGATGGATGTATAGAATATCTACCCGCCCTCACAAAGAAAATTACCGGCGATAGCACCTGTAAATTATTGAAATTAAACCATTTAAATATTGTTGAAATTGTATGTATCTGAAGAGGTTTTGCAAGAAAATTAAAATCTTCCCTGAGCCACCAGGGTGTTTTTTTAGGGTTATTTTGCTTTTCTGTGCTGGTTTCTACATTCTCTGACATCTTGGTATATTTCAATAATTTGGATGTAGGTTATAAGCACTCAGGCTCTTTGTAAAATATTCTTTTTTTTCAGAATTTTTGACAAAAATCGTTTCCTTTTTTAATTTTCATATTGCGAATTGTGTATAGTTTATATCGAGGCACATATTTGATGCGATTAGTTTTAAAGTTGAAAAAAGATCTCGTCAATAAGCTTCGCTTCAAATAAAGGTTGTACTGAAATCACTTTTAACATGATTGTATTCGTAATAATGATCCAGGAATGGGCCAGATTATATTTTTTTCATATTAAGTCATCACCTGGGCGTACATGACAGCCACAGCGGGGAACAGTTGTCACAGACTGCTACAGATGGACCAAGTGTGGTCAGTTGCATGTCATTTATAATTGTTTGCATTGCAGATATTAACACCAACAATGAGCAGTAAGGAGTTCTGATGAAAATAATAGCACTGACCTTTGCAAGTTATTCCCAATTTCCTTAATGTGTGGAGCCCATCATAAACTTTCAAAACTTTCTCGGCCCAAAAAATTAAGATTTGACTCCGCAATTGACACATATGTGACTATGAGATTCAAGTGTACGGTAGTTGTCTTAGCTTTTCACATGTGTTAAAGACTGCTTGTTAGCATTGAACCAAATTTGAAGTTTGTAAAGTTCAGTGGTAATGTTTTCATAATTTGCAATCATTATTTGTGTGATGACAATAACTGAATGCAGATTACATATAATATAAAGATTGGCCCAAGAATCGAAATATATGAGTACCGAGGTAACGCAGTTAAAATATTTGAACACTTCATGGGACTGTTAATTTTGTTTTTTTTATCTGAATAGCTTTGAAATCATTTCAACCACAGATTATTTAAACCTATATGTGAGGTAGTGTCAAACAATGCTGTGTTCTAACGCACCAAATGCCTTGTGTAAGTCAAAATATATTACTCGGCTTGCTTAACGGGCGTCCCCGTCGTGATAATTTCGGTCACGAAGTTCCAGTGTAATTGGTCGCATGTTGAATGTCTTGTTTTGTGGGGAACACAGCGTTGTTATTAAACTAATCATATAATTGTGCATGGGGAACAGTTTTTAGTCGCTTAAATTAGAATTTATAATATAGTAAACCATTCAATGTACAGTATCAATTATTTCACCTTTGAAACTTGATCTACTGTTTTAAACAAATATATTGACCGTTCAAATAACACTAATACTGGCACAATGTATATATAAAAGCAAGTATTATTGCAAAATGTTTTTTTAATTCAGTGGTACGTATATGTCCAATGGACATACTCCTTTCTGTATCAGTGGGCTTAGTATATGGTATGTCTCAAAGAAAAAAAGGTTATGTAAATTAATTTTCATCTTACATTTTGAGCTTGTCAAAGTGTCTGTACCACTGTTTCCATGAGACTATCAATTTCAATTATCCAAATAGAGATGCCAGGTAATTGTTATGCCAAGCACGGCCACATGGGGCAATTAATGTGCCCCTACTTATTTAAAAAAATAAGAACATTTATAAATCAGGTTAATTGGGTCTTAAATGGTCAGTAGCAAGTTTCATTTCAATTTTAATCTTTTCTTATTCAAGAATTTCTTTGAAAATCAAATTTCTAAATGTTAGTTTAATATATATTTACATACATATATATATATATATGTGTGTGTGTGTGTGTGTGTGTGTGTGTGTGTGTGTGTGCGTGTAGGTAGGTGGGTGGGTGGATGGATGGATGGATGGATAGATAGATAGATAGACAGACAGACAGACAGATAGACAGATAGATAGACAGATAGATAGATAGATAGATAGATAGATAGATAGATAGATAGATAGATAGATAGATAGATAGATAGATAGATAGATAGATAGATAGATAGATAGATAGATAGATAGATAGATAGATAGATAGATAGATAGATAGATAGATAGATAGATAGATAGATAGATAGATAGATAGATAGATAGATAGACATGTGTGCCAATGTCAGATACTTGTTTAATATGCTGCAACAATTGCACAAAGAAACGTTATTTCAAAAGCTAGGCCTCATGACATGTGGCTCAGGTATTAATTCTGAACTTTCAACGAGGCTTATTGTGCGAAGTGATCGACCATTGATTGTCACAAACAGGCTAGGCGTTGTCGGTTTTAGATGTATCGAGAACTGAGGCTTTAGCAGCTGACACGCAAATAACCTGATAAAAAATGGCGAAGTTGACGAATCCAAATGCCCAAATTAAAGTTTTATTTGCAGAGCAATGTTGTTCACGCACTGTAAAAGACAAACATACATGAAAGAGAATAAATAAATAAATAATAACAAAACAAAACAAAAAAGATAGTTTGGTATTTATTCTTTTTTTATTACATTTTGTCTTATACCGCCATTATGTAGAAACGCGCAACGGTGAAGGGAATCTCCATTCAGTCATATAGATCTCGGAAACGTTGGTTGCATTCCGTGTTATGCCAGAACTTCGGAGAAATGGAGATTGGTCTTACTTTTTTTAATTTCATTTTATGTCACAGTCATAATGTAGAAAAGCGCGAAGGGCAAAAGGAAGCTCCATTCCGACATATAGTCCCTGGAAACGGGACATCCGTTCTGGTTTTTACCAGGACCCAGGAGAATGAGAGATGGATCTACAACATTGTAAAGAATCTTTTCATTGTTTTTATGAGTGCATAAATATCTTAGCTCTTGAAGAATAAGTATGAGATAGCGATTGATGTAAAACTGACGTCATTGCAGAGTTAATTTTAGCGGCTGATTTTGTGTTCAATACTTGTAAACAGATGATTAAAGCGTTATGCTATTTTTTGCTTGTTAAGGGTGTGTTGCCAATTTTGGGAACCTGAGGGGAAATTGGTTCTGCTTTTTGGGGTGAAAAACGAAGCTCACTTTTTGCTTTAAGTCTTTTTATCATTTATGAAAATTTCAAATATCCTGCGATAGAAGTCCTTTTTGTTGCATAATATTTTTGTCAAATATTTTACAAAGTGCGTTGAAGTTGCGTTTTCCAACAGTAACTGCTCCATTCAGAATCTGGAGGTATAGGTATAAGTGTTTTATACAGGACTCTCTCTATTTTAAAGAGCACAGAACGCAATTCAAAATCCAGGAGGAAAGTTATTGTCTATATCTTATGGATAAGTTTTGATTGGCAAGTATTTCTCTTTAAAATTCATTCGTGTTTTTCGGCATTTATATGTGGATTTTGTGACACATACTGAACTCATAACCTGGGTTTCTCTATCCATATCAACCTTCACTATTGTACAAAACCAACGGTTACTCCGTATGTCTACTAATGAGGTAATTCGCTAACACTGAGATTCTTATCTTTCCACAATGATTAGCTCCGTTCCCTTCAATCAGCCAAGCGTCTTTTCTGTTGTAATACCACGCCGATATCAAAGTGGTTAGGCTTCTGTAGGACAAATGTTTATCTTGAAATTAAGAGTACAGCTGCATATGAAACGATGTGTTTTGCAGTCAAAATTTTCCAAAACTCGTGCTGCTCATGCAACCCTGTATCAACATAATGCAAAATAGGGTGCACAATTATGAGTAGAATTTGTTTAGAGACACTTGATTCATTCCAGGGGACTTGTAAGGTCCAGCTTCTGTTTTAAACAAGAAAAGTACGGCAAACGGTCAGTTAGATTTGTATGTTTACCCTAATCATTTTTAATCTAATTATGTCTCCCGGTGGAAACCGGAGGACATATTGTTTTAGTGCCGTTTTCTTCCGCTTCTTCTGCTTGTTCTTGTTGTTGTTGTTCAGGTTCTTCAACACTTGGTTTCCGTGCGATAAGTCTTGAAAGACATGACAGAATTTGATGAAACTTGATAGGATAATGTATCTGGCCAAGACCTAGGCTGGCTTTGTATTTGGATGACCTTGAACGAATTCTCAAGGTCACAGGGTCACGTATGTGAAATTGGTTTCCGTTCGGTAAGTCATGAAGAACAGGATGGAATTTGACGAAACTTGGTAGGATTATGTATCTTGGCAAGACCTAGGTTGGCATTGTATTTGGATGACCTTGAGCGAATTCTCAAGGTCCCAGATTCATTTATGTGAAATTGGTTTCCATGCAATAAGTCTTGAGGGACTTGACAGAATTTGACGAAACTTGGTAGGATTATGTATCTCGGCAAGACCTAGGTTGGGATTGTATTTGGAAGACCTTGAGCGAATTCTCTAGGTCACAGGGTCACTTATGTGAAATTGGTTTCGGTGTGATGAGTCTTGAGGAACTTGATGGAATTAGATTAAACTTGGTAGGAATATATATCCAGGCAAGACCTAGGTTGGGATCATATTTGGGTGACCTTGACTAAATTCTCAAGGTCACAGGGTGTGTTTTATGAAATAGGTTTCTGTGCTATAAGTCTTGAAGAACTTGATGAAAATTGCTAGAGTAATGTATCTAGATGAGAGCTAATATAGGATTGTAATTTTCAAGCAAACTTGGTCATTTGTAATTTATTATCATCTGTTGCTTGTTCAGAGACATAAGTGTTCCACCGGGAGGCATTTGATTTTCTGTTGGAAAATCAGTCTGTTCTAGTTCAATTTTATTTTTTCAATGACTAGTTCTGCTCAATATATTGTCAATTAGACGGGAACGTCTTTCAGATATTCTTCTTGGTAAAGTAATTTGGGGGATAAACGTTATTGCTTAGCTTAAGATCTATGTTTTCAGGAGAATAGTTCTTCGTATCTATGTACAATAAATCAACAAAATGAAACTGCAGCAGCAAATTTATCAGAACGATCAGTTGCAAAATCCTATAGCTCAAGTGTTAAGTGCATTTTGTCGTATTTTTGGTCCTTGGCGCTCTACATATTACAAATGAATGGACCTTTATTGCTGCACCTCAAATACAAAAGTGGGGGGATTTTGGTTCAACAGTACAAACTGAATACAACACAGTACATCGTAAACACCAGTTCAACATATGTGGATAGTAACAGTAAAAAAGTACAGTCATATATAGTTGTTGAAATTATTCACAACAACATCTAATTCCAACCGTATAGTTCATTTTTTCACAAAAAGTACACTTTCGTTATTTCTTTACAATTCGCCAATATATCAAAGTTCTTGTTCAATTTTACTTTTTCGACATTTACAAACTAAAATTGGCATTCCCACTATTCAATTGAGGTGATCATTGTTTTCAAAACATTAAATTGAAAATGCCAAAAGTTCATTGGCCTAAGATGGTACAGTTATTGAGAACAATGTATATGATAGTATCTGTTGTGCTGATGACTCTCAGTCCTTTAAATTGAAGTATATAACTGTTGTACTGTTAAAATTGTGGTACATAAATTTAGTTGTGTCACACAAGTGGACTCATCGTAAATGTGTGGCCAGCAGCTCCTGGTGTTTACATTGATGTATAGATCATGAATTCAAAAGTGAACTTTTCACACGTGTTTTATACTAAGGAATCTTGCGGTTTACTGCATACAACATTCATTCAAAATAATCTTTATTCACAAGAGTTACAATAATCGGTCCTCCATGTGTCTATACATCCTAAAGGACACATAATAGCACAAGGGTGCAACATTTTACTGATCCTCCTTGCTGTTTGCTATTGTAACCAGTAACCAATATTAATTCAAAACATTCATTTTATTATTGTTCTTCATTATTTACTTCAATACTTGAATTTTTCTTTTAGCACATTGAAGAAAGTTGTGAAAATTAAATTGCAATGTTTTCTATGTAACTGACTATAGATGATATACTATGCCAATAATATGCAGACATTAAAAGTTGATTGCAAAGGTAAGCCCAAGTGCCCCAAATGTACCTTTTTTCACTTACACTAATTTTAAAATTTGATATATGAAACCACGAATCCTGAAAGGAATGCCAGTCTTGTTGAGAACTTTGACACTCATGAAATCTGTCTATAATGATGTCAATGTCATTCAATTTATTGTATCTAGCTTATTCTTTAGCTTTCATCAAACATAGTGTTTTGGTGGTTGGGATTAATATGTGTGTAAGCTTAAGTTGAGAGTTTTGTAATTTAGTTTGCACACAACATTTAAATGGGGGTTTAAGTATTTCATTCTGTTTCTAATCACAGATCTTACATTTGGTATTCCATTTCTGAACTGCAGTTTGAAGTACACATCAGTTGTTTTGTAATTCCTGGTATAAGATTTTACCTGTTGAAAATTTCACTGGCATCACTTTACCTACCATACATATATTTTGCACTGGTCTGTTGAGACATGATTTATATCTCTGTTCTTTGTCCTTTGAGTCCAGCTATGTGGCAGCACATCAATAAGAGCATGATAAAAGAGAAATTAAAATTGACATTAGACTTCTGTTGAAAGCTGTGAAAGGATACTTTTTCTCTTGGTTCATTTATTGTATCTCGCACAAACATTATACCTTTTTGATGGCAGTCCTGGTAATATAATTCTTCCCATCCACCTTCATATTTGGAGGTAGTTGCTCTTCAGTTTGCAACTCCTTAAACTATGTCTCATCCAGTTATCAAATAGATAAATACAATTTGAATAGATCAAATTTGCAAAGTATCTTGCGATCTATTACGGATAAAGCAGTTCTATCGCAAGAAAACTATAACGTCTGTCACAGCGAAATGATCAGAGAACTTTGCTTGGCCAGAGATGCGAAATTGGACACCATTTTTGCCAGGCAACAACTGTGTGAGACAATTCACTATCTATGTACAGTATAGTCAGTATAGTAATGGATATATGCCTTGATATGGACTAGCAATAACAGCCGTCCTTTTTTTTCCTTCTTTAATTCTGTATATTTGATTCACTGGCGGCTCTGTACAGGTATGTTTATTATGTATTTGCTTTTTATGTAACTTGTTGTTTTTTTTTTCTCAGTGTACCTTTTGTGTACGAATAAAGACATATATATATATATAATCATTACACCAGACGGAGTCGCTCAATTTATTTTTTTTATTTTTTTTTTTATTCATCTATTTTTTGTCTTGAGTGAAGATACGCTTTTAAGCATGTTCCATTCACTTAACAGTTCAATAGGAAATTGTGGTACAGCTTCGTCCAAAAAATCATCTGCCCTTGTTTTAAAGAAATCTGTAAGATTAGTGTTATTGAAAAAGCTACTGCTTACTTTTTTGCCAGACTGTACGCAAATTTTAGTATTCCTTTGCATATATTTCCATATATTGTCAATAAAAATACATCGCTTTAACGCATGTCTTTCTTAGATTTATGGCAATCTCAACCGATCACTACACGGAAAGTTATGTACGGCATCCATGCTTTTTGGACCATACACAGAACATACACATGCGACCCTGCGCACATGTCCCACACTTCATAATCGCATTGACCCTGTGAATGGCATACTAAGCGACCCTTTTATACCAGTCAAGTCTGGTTATTGTAAGAAGGAAACTTTTTTCCATATTAAACTGTTCTGTGCCAGCAGTCGCTTGACCCATGGTTAAAGTAAAGAAAACTGCATTGAACTTTAAAATTAAGGATATTCAGTCTGTCGCTTTCGATGCTTTGAGAAGTCACTTTTACTTCTTATTTTTGCATTCTTTTAACCCATGTAAATTTATTTACCAATTCAGAGAGGTTTTTCTTCATGCTTTCTCAAACTATATACAACTTACATATGTTTCAATTAATACTGATTTAACAACCAGTCGTGCACTTTTTGCGTGTATTTTAATGCTTACCGTTCTTACGTTTTACTGTACTTTGAGATATTTATTTTAGAGTGTAGGTCATGCTTTTCACTGTGTATTTTCTAAGTGTGTTTTAATAAGTTGATCTTGAGTTCCACTATATATTTTTTATATGTCAGTGGTTATATGTATGCGACATGTATACAATATTTACTGGACACGAATGAAAAACAGCTTAGCTGGTTTGAATTCCCAGAATACTTATATTATCTACATCATCGTTGACTTTTCATTATTTGTTACCACATGATGGAGTGTGAAACTCTTTTCCAAGATAATCAACGAAAACCGGATGACAATGAAGCAGCCACTGATATCCATGTAAGATCTGTTCCTCGCTTTATATCCAGAAAATCCTACATAAATGCGGTAGTCTGTAGTTGAAATGGTCACTTTTTCCAACTTACACCTTGTCAGGTTAATAAAAGGAAAAGCAAACGACTCATTTCCATGATACAAAATACCGTGAGATCCAGATTTGAGTGTATATATAGATTCACACACACACACACACACACACACACACGGAAGTACTTTCTGCTATTTATATGACTTGTTTTCCAAGATATGAAATACCGGCGGATCCGGAAGTAAGTGCTCGGTTGCCACACGCACACACGTGTAAGCAGGCGGCCTGCAGCACTGCAAGACACGCTCTAGGAAGGCCAACATAATTCCCTATTAAATGGTGACACCTTCATAAATTCATCAGTTAAGGGAACTTATTTTGGGCTCCACCAGATTAACCACTTTATTATACAAACCCATAAGCAGGAACTGGGATGACAACCTAGGGCAACTGGTGGGAGGACGTCCTGAGATTTCAGAGGCTTTTGGCGGTCTCAATCCCCCGTGTTTCAGTACCCCCAAGCGTATATACTACTCACATCACACGAGTCGCAGTTGTAGGGTCTGTGCTCATTGTAGGAGGAAGGACAAGAGCAGCATCACATACTTGGATTGATTTATGGAGCATTGTCTGACCTGTATGATGAACCCTTCTTGAAGTGCTTCATCTATTCAGGCCGATGGTATGTGTTTGGTTTGCTTTTCAAAATGATCACCTTTTCTTCATTGTGTGGAATATACCCTTTTTTTTATAAGTATAGCATGTTGCATTTCGTCATGGTCCCCCCCCCCCAAATGCCAGATTCTTATATTTTTTGCCAAATGATACATAGAGGGGGGGGGGGGGGTAAGGAGGGTCCCTGGTACAAATAATAAATTTGCCCTAGTGGAAGATACAGCTGATAAGAAATTGTACAAATTATGGTCGGTATATAGTACTGAAATTCAAAAGGTTTCCAGTACCTAAGTGCGGCAACTAAAAATGTCCAGTACGAAAGTACGGTCAATAAAAATGGCCAATACGCAAAGCCCTTACCCTCCACCACCCTCACCCCATGTAATAAAGCTTTTCAAATTACTTGACTCATTTCAGTTGTTTGGCAGATCTGTTCGTGTTCAAAACCTGCGGTATAACTCTTACTTCGGCGATGGAGATTCTGCTGCAAACAAGATAATTTGCAAGGACCAACCATATGGAGATAACTTTCATGTGAGAAAAGAAGAATGTGTGGGCCATATCCAAAAGAGAATGGGCACTGATCTGCGTCCATAGTTAAAGAGGAACAAATACATAAATGTGTGTTTACCTACTCGTAGAGGCTGTAGGCAACTACCCAACCTGCCCCCCGCCCACAGTCACGTTTAAAGCCAGGGGGTAGACAGGGCAAAATGTTATTCAAAGTTACTATGTTTGGTGCACAGCGAACATCCACAGATCTGTTACCAGCATGTGTAGATGGATCGGATAACAATAAAAATTAATGTCCAAACTCAGGGGTCATCACTACAATCAACCAATTTAAAAAAAATTAAAGTAGGAGAGTTTATTGAATACCGATATCTTTTTTGATAATAAATGTACATGACAAAAAAGTTCACTTTGTTTGTCCCCTTTATTTGCTAAATATTTATGCAAGAATAAATTCACTTTACTCAGCCCAGACAAGGAAATCTGTATGCACTCCTTGTCTAAGCTTTTTGATGATATTGTATGAAATTGATTCTCTGTATTTGCAACAAGTCCGGAAGATGTTGAAAAATAATATGGAAAGTTTTGTTTTGTTTCGTTGCTTAGTCGTTCATTTTTTTTTCTCACACAGGAAAGCTACTGTCCAATGGAAAGCCGCTTAGTTGCCGTGGTCGCCTGACCCTTGCCCAGGTAAATGCGTTATAGACATTCTATGGCATTGGTCTTAGGACCAACGCAGGGGATCCTGAGGTCATGTCACGAGTAACCTGGGCCATGCTCAGTCCCTATGCACACCCACCATACCACGACAACAGTCCATAAGGTCCAACTAGCTAGTTTGTATTCTAAGTGGGCAAAGCTCATGGTACCATTCATATAGATAATTTGCTTTTCAATTGGTAATACATTGAAAGGCACGATTGTCTTGCAAAAAACGTCTATGCTGCATTCAACTTTCGATAAAAACGAAAGAAAAATGTTTTCACAGTCATTGGTAAGGGCGGAATTTGATTACAGTGGTACTTTGAGGTATTACTGCATTGAACAAAGTAGGCAGTGATATGGCGTTTGTTTTTATTTTTCAGGTTTACAGGCAAATGTTAACTTATTTTGTCATTGAAATCATGTCTTTCATAAAGATGTCACTGGATAAACATCATGCTTTTGGTTGGTTTGGTGTGAAGAGGATAATTATAAATATTATTGGTTCCATCAAAATGTTTGCTTGAATTACACATTTTCAGCTCAGATGTACATGTATTTTTCCTACAAGTACCCCTCCCCCTCAATATTACACATTTTTTCCATGGTCTCGGAAGTACGTAGCAGTGCTCATGGACGTATTAAGCGTAAATAACTTCATGCCGTGATCAATTAGTGTAATCACGAACTCTTAAATATACTTCGCAATATGTACCATTACTTATTTATGAGTGACATATGTATTATAACATTATATGATCCATCTCAAATTATTTCATTCTTGTATGTGTCATTATGTGTATGTGAAACATATCTTCTTGATGAGATAGGGACGTACATTAATTGTAATCAAGGAGCCAAAAACTGTGGGGTCTTGTTGTAATACGGCACCTACAGGTATCACTGTGTGCACATTAGTAGAAAAAAAAACAACGTTGTTTTACTTTAAGACTTGATACATATTCCTCGAAGTACCCTTTATCCTTGAGTAATGCACCTGAACCTGTGTTAGATATTATACATGCTGTGTATACCGCCATTACATATCATATTCTCATTGGTATAATAACTCGTTGGTATTTTGTCTATTGTACTTGCTGGTATTCATGAAGAGTCGTTCACGTGTCTACTCGAAGCTTGCCAGCTGGTCGGGCCGTTGTTCCGCGTGAGGACACTCATTGCTTTGGCAAGTCTGAAATCTCTTTACTGCCATTGTTGGGTTTGGAATTGGTGAATATGGATCATGTTTTTCTGTACTGTTTGGAAATTACTTCATTGGCTATGTTGTGCTGTGGGCTTTGTTCTCCGACTCATAGTTATAGTGGAGGTGGAGTGTGTTTATAGTGTTCCAGGTTCGTAAATTTAACAAAAACGATGTAGGCCTCTTTTACTCTTTTGCTCTAAACTTAGCTGACTGACGGGTCGGCAGAGCTAAAAGGTGATAGGCCTAGCTGGTCTCTTTTTTATTTTTGGCGGAGGTAATGAGGTTTGTGTTTTGGGTGGTTGGGCCTATAGATTTTGGTAAAGAACTGGTGTCTGCGGTTGGTGATGAATGTTTCTGGGGTTGGGAGGACCGGTTTAAAACCACCGGTTGCCTTTTGTGGGTGACTGCCTGTTCCGGGTCGGGAGTGGAATTTGTTTCTTCACGTTGGTATTGGAGGAGAGGTGTTGATGCTTTGGCAAGTCTGAAATCTCTTTAGTGTCATTGTTGGGTTTGGAATCGGTGAATATGGATCATGTTTTTTCTGTACTGTTTCAATATATTGACGTAGATGCTAAGGGGTTAACTCGTGCTCAATACATGGGAAACATGACAACATTTATCTTTTATCCCGGGCGCATGCAGCTCCCTGGGTTCAACTATTGTTGGAAATATTGATGATCCTTTGTTTTTTATGACTCCGATATATGAATCGCAAACAATTTACTATCGCTTGATATATAATTTAATAGCTTCAAGGACACTTTCTGTTTAATATATTGTCAAATCTGCTAAGGGGTGAACACGTGTTTAATACAATTATGTGGAACATTCCAGACATGCAGATTGTTTATGTGGCCGTGCCGCGACACTCAAAGCCAGACTGGCCGTGCATTAATGTTACTTTACCCGCTACCTCTAAGTTCTCAAGTCTGTGAGATTGTTACACACACACACACACACACACACACACACACACACATATATATATATATATATATATATATATATATATATATATATATATATATATATATATATATATATATATATATATATATATATATACATACATATATATATATATATATATATATATATATAGTGATGAAGTCTTTTTGTTCTCAAGTCTATGAGATAATTACAAGTATATAAATATTTAGATATTTGGTTTTTTGCTTTTCAACCACCCAGTGTGAAATGTGTACCTTTGTATATACTGCACCTTTTTTGTTTGTACTTTTACACAATTCTGATTGCTCACAGTTTCATTGTGACAATTTCACCGATTCATTCCAGTTACTTTTTGATGTTTCTGAACTCAAATATTACATTTCTTTTGTATACCATCATATGAGTACCTTGCTTCGTATAATCGACATATTTGACACACCTGCTATATTACGGTCGTTAGTTCATTAGCCAGTGACATTCTAAAAAACTTTGGTGGCGTGAATAGGAACAATCTGAACGAATTGTTACAAAACCCTGAAGATCTTGATAATGCAATTTCAATAGTTTCCGAATCCCCATTGGTTGACCCCACGAATGTGGCAGATTATCTTAAATCATTTACCGAACATTTCTCTATACTAGGTATTAATATACAATGTCTCAATGCAAAATTTGACAAACTAAAATGTGTAATTGACGAGTTAGCTATAACTAATGTTGTATTTAGTGTAATTTGTCTTCAGGAAACCTGGATAGAAGGCTATAACCCTGACGTATCTCTGATTGAACTCCACTTCTATTTCGCTGAAAGCTACATGTAGTTCACATGGAGGCCTATCAATATACCTACATAAGAACTTTCAATACAATACTGGAGACTTTTATTCCTCAACGACAAACTGGGAAGGCCAATTTATCGACAATTTCGGAGACGAACTCAAACAAAAGATTACCTTGTGTAACATTAATAGACCGCCGCGTGATAGAAATGATGATATTCAACAATTTATTAACGACTTGGCTCCGATTCTTGAAGCTGTATCGCTTGAGCGTTCCGATAAAATGATTTTAGCGACTTTAATGTAGATTTATTAAAATTTCACACTAGATTAATATATATTCGGAATTCCTTGACGTTATACTAAATAACGGATTTGTGCCAAAATTAACTCTACCTACAAGATTTTCGGAGTGGAGAGCAACTTTGATAGATAACATTTTTTGTAATCTCTCCCACTGCAAAAAGACGTGTATATCTGGCATAGTTTTTACGAACCTCTCCGACCATCTACCATATTTTACATGCTTAGACCAAAAATTGGATCTTCATGGTCCGCCAAAATTCATCAGAATTCAGACCAAAGACAAACTATCAGTGCAAAATTTCATGCAGGAACTAAGCAACTCCGATATAATGGGAAAACTTAACCTTGACCTCAATCAAAACCCAAATATAAATTACGATACATTTGAAAATGTCATATGTAGCGCTAAGACGAAACATCTGCCAACTAAAATGTCAAATTTAACAAACATAAGCACAAACGTTCGCCATGGATGACTAACGGCGGTGTACTTAGATCAATTAAATATTGCGATACCCTGTATAAACAACTAAAATGCACTCATCAAGATACCGTAGAATCTATTAATTTTAAATTGAACCTCAAGGCATATAACAAAATTCTTAATGAAAACATCAGAGAACTGAAGCAAAATTTCTACCAGGGTGAGTTTACCCGCTTTGAAGGCGACAGAAAGAAAACATGGGATGTAATCCGATCGATTCTTAATTTAAAGAAAAACAAAAGAGATTTCCTCCTCTTCTTTAAAGTTGATAACACAAAAATTACTAGCAAAGTTGAAATCGCTGAGCGTTTCAATACTATTTTTACAAATATTGGTCCCACATTAGCTGCCAAAATCAACTCTGTAAGCCTACCACATTTCTCCACTTATCTCACTCAACAGTTCGTTGCAAAGTTTTCTTTTTCTGATGTATCTGCCGAAGATATCTCAACGACTATTAATAACTTCAAACCCAAGTCAAACGCTGGGCACGACAATCTCTCCATGAAATTACTCAAGAGCATAAATGGTATTATTTCCGATTCCTTTGCTTTAATCGTGAATCAGTCACTCAACACTGGAATTTTCCCAGGTAAACTTAAGATCGCTTAAGTCCTGCCTGTCTTTAAAAAAAACGACAAATCCCTACTTAATAATTATAGACCAACATCTCTCCTTCTCGCGTTCTCTAAAATCATAGAAAAGATTGTCTATCAGCAGCTTTATTCATATTTCACTTCTCACGATCTGAATTCAGCATGGTTTTAAAAAATTACATTCCACTGAGACTGCTGCTCTGGAATTCATAGACAGAATGTTTAATTTACTCGACTGTGCTGAAATACCTGTGAGTGACCTGTTTTCTTCGATTTATAAAAAGCGTTTGACACACTAGATCACAACATTTTTTTCCACAAATTGAATTACTACGAGGTCAATGGTACAGCATTACAATGGTTTGAAAGTTATTTAAGTGACAGATCACAATATGTACAGTTTGATGAAATCATTTCCAAAACATTACCCATTCATTCCGGCGTACCTCAAGGCTCAATTCCTGGACCACTTTTATTCATAATCTACGTTAATGACTCGTGTTTGGCTTCCCCTAAATTCAAATCCATAGTTTACGCGGACGACATCACTTTAATAACACTCTATGTGTCTTTAACACGGATGATACAGATAATCACAACAGTATTTCTGATACCATAAACCATGAACTGAAAAAAAATACATGACGGGCTCTCGGCAAACAAATTATCTTTAAACATTTCTAAGACAAAATTTACGATTTTTCATTTCCGCCAGCGAAAATTAAACTTTGAGATAAATCTCCAAATCGCAAACTCTCCTATAGGGAGAACAACCGTATTTGAATTTTTAGGATTAACAATTAATGGGAATCTCAATTGGAACAGTCATATCTCTAAAATTTCAACTAAACTGTCACCAATCACTGGCATATTAAGTGGAGTTCACAATTTTCTTCTCCGTCAGCAACTGATGCAAATCTATAATTCCCTTTTCTTACCTCACATCAACTACTGTTTACTTGCTTGGGGTTTTCATCTGATCGCATCTTTTTACTTCAAAAACGAGCCATTTGTCTCATGAGTTCTGCTAATTTCCTAGCTCACACCGAACGTTTATTTAAAGAACTAAATATATTAAAGATTAATGATATCATGCAAGCCAGAGCTCTGAAATTATATTTCAGATATTGTAACTCCGAGTTGCCGCAATACTTAACAAATATCTTCACCAGTCAGCCTTTTGAACATCCTTACACCACAAGGTTCCGTGATGTTCCCCGTCAAGCAATTCCAGCTAGAAACTCTCCTAAAAATCGTATTCAATACTCTGTCCCAGCTTTACTTAGCAAAACGCCACCCTGTATCAAAAATAAAATTCACAAGCACTCATATGATGGTTTCTCTAAATACATTAATTCGTACTTCTGTAATCAGTACTCTGAAATCTGTGACATTCGAAATTGTTACGTATGCAGTAACTGAGTAATTATATTTTTGCCCATGTTTAATCTACAAAAGGTATTACTCACTAATTTTAACTTTGAGTCTTGACATTATTTGATGTGGTGTACTTTCAGTTTAGACTATATAAGGTGGCCCCAATGATAGCGAATTGCATAAATCCTTAATTGGAGTCATCCTGACAGATAATTTTATCACTATCTGTTATGTAATTACTGTTTAACTGTAATTTCATGTTTCGTCAATAATGACATGTACAAACTGTAAGCATATGTCTAATAAACTGTTTTGAATCTTGAATCCCCATTTTACGCCCGAAAACATATCTGAAAAAACTACTACACAATTGTATTTGTGTCTTTTTTTCCAAAACCACTTCCTAGTAGTCATTACCCTATTCTGTAGTCCGAACTCTTTACTCTCCATAAGCTAACCTGTTCCTGTCTAACTTATATACATAGAAGTTCTATTGTCCATATTGCACACGTTCCTCTGTAAAATTTTGACATAGGCTGTATTATCCCAAATAAATTAAAGGGTCTTCAGCGGGTAACTACTCAACATGTTCCGGAGCCTTTTACCCATACATGTCTCTCTGAGTAGCGGCTCCTTGTCTAAGGTAAATATTCAGCAAAGACAACCCACATAATAATGAAAAAATATGAACGTGGCAATAGATGAATTAGCTAAATATGTGAAGTTTTGCTTATAAATGCAGAGCTTCATATCAAAGAAGAACACATATCAAACAAACCATAATTACCAAATTTTCATAATACAGGTTCAGATAAGAACAATTTGACTTACCCCTGAACCAATATGTACCCTTTCTAGCTGGACAGCTTATCCTAGTTAAACCATCCGCCAATGTTTAACTGAAGTGGAAACAAGCTGGGGCATTATATTCAGTCCCAGTGATTGCAAAATAAACAGTTGCAGCTAGACCACCTGTACAAACCAAGGGAAATCCTAACAAGGACTGTAACAATGTACATCCTGCACCAGAGATGTAAAACAAGCTCCATGATGACACCTACTCCTCAAACAATTAAGCTCTATTTAACTGCCAACCCTTAGTCAATGTGTCAACTTAATGTGTCAGGTTTGTGAGACTTGAGAAAATATTGTCAATTTTGAGTAATTTTTTAATACTGAGTAAATGTGCATTTAGGAATATCAGAAAAGAATGGAAGTCATGGAATTTAAGTACAATTAGGCAAACATGCAACTGTTGTAGGCCGCTTCTTGCTACCTGTAGCCCCTGGGGGTTTACCTAACAGAAAATATGTAAGCCTAAAATGTCTGATAGTGAATATTAAAACAGAAAGATGCCAAAAGATAAAGTTAAGTAGCAAAACAGTCAAGTCTAAAAACTGTAAATTATTGTAGCCAAACTTTCTAATAATCTTTGGATGTTAATAGTAGAATTATAGGGCAAGTCAGAAAAGAATGAAAGTCGTTTGTCTTTATGTCAAGAGAATGCAATGAAAATATTAACCAGATATCAAGTACAATTAGGCAAGCTTGTAACTGTCGTAGGCCGCTTCTTGCTACTTGTAGCCCCTGGGGGTTTACCTAACAGAAAACAAGGTAGCCTAAAATGTCTGAAAGGTGAACATTTAAACATAATGGTGTCAAAAGATAAAATTAAGTAGCAAAACAGGCAAGTCTAAAATCTCTAAAATTATTGAAACCAAACTTTCTAACCATCTCAGGATATTTACAGCAAAATTTGTAGAAATATTTGATCAAAAGTACACCTTTGAATCCTCTTGACTCAAGTTTATTATAAATAATTTTGGTTCTTTATGCAAAGTCCTGAAATTTAGAACAAATAAAACCAAATCTCAAAATCTGTGACAAAAATGTATTATAGCCAATATTATCCGAAATATTACTGTCCGGGAAAGGATAATTAACTACTTCAAAGTTAAACTCATCTATTTTGTGATAGACTTTAATACAAAACCTGTCATTAATGACCTGAATATCCAAGTCCAAAAACACATCTCTGAAACCATCTGAATTGTTACCCTCCAAAGGGATATCTTTTGGGTAAATTTCTTTAGCTATTTCACTGAAATTTTGTACATTTACACAAGCAATGTCATCAATATATCTTGCGTTGTTTGATAATTTTATAGCCATTTGAAAGTCCTTTTCTATCAATTTATCCATATACTTAAATTCAAGCCAGGTTAAATACAAATCTGCCAGTAAAGGGGAGCAGTTGCTGCCAATTGGAATGCCTTTTATTTGTTGAGAAACCAATGGTCCGCATTGAACAAAAGTATTATCCAAAAGAAATTTTATAGCATCTATCAAAGTTTCAACAGTGTAAGATTTAACGTTACTTTTTGAATATTTATTGTGTGACCAATATGCTTTCTTTGTATATGAATTGATATTGATGTATGGTTTACCATTATGTTTGAACATTTTGTTTATTAATTCTGAAAGAGAACTTTTGACTTCATCTATGGGTAGATTTGTGCACAGTGTAGAAAAATCAAAACATTTGATATTTGTTGCTTTAACATCTTACAATGTGTACTCTCATTGTATTCTACAAAGATGTGTGTCAGTTTTTTATGTTACAAATACTGTATGCAGTATCAAACACAAAGTGTGACACAATTATAAACCCACAGTCACATTTTTGTGTGTTTTAGGCATGGTCTGTATACATGCTAGTGGCACCATACTTTATGCACATTTGGTGCACACTGTATGAATAGTGTAATTGTTTTTTAAGTTGTGCCAGGAGTGTTTAGTAACTAAGGGTCAAAGATAAATGCAGAAACCCGTGAACATTCCACTTAGTTTATGCGCATAATTGTCTTGCAGGCTTCGTGCACAGCCCCTTGCACCAGCTCTTATCGTTGCTATTAAGGCTCTGTTGGAGAACTGAGAGACCAAAAACATCTCAAACACTGCGCACAGGCTGTGACGCAAAATGCTAATGAATCTTTGCATCACCTTACTTGGAGTGTTGTACCCAAGAACATGTACCATTCACCAGAACAGGTGCTACTTGGGATAGACCTGGCCATCATCTGGTACAACAGAGAGAAATTGACCACTGCATCAGTGGTATTTGAAGAGAAGGATATCATTCTTCAAAGTACATGTATGTGTACTCTACAATGGGTAGATTACATACGTCTCTGACTGTGCCCACAATGCTTCTACGCAGGTGACGGAGCAATGCAAGGAGCATCGGCATAGTGGGTCAAGCCAAATAGGTGCCTTCAAAAAAAAGCTGAAGGGCACATGTACTAGTTTGGTCGTTCCCATGCCACTAAGACGACCAATCCACCCCTGGCCAAGTGCCAACAGTGTGGTGGACTGCCAAGGAAAAGGACACCCCAATGTTTGCCAGCAGCTGAATAGACACATCCGTGGAGGACTGTTGTGCATCACATGATTATTGTGGACTTGGACTAACCATGTGCATTGATACTTGCTTTACAGCACGGACTATGTAATCTGGCTAAATAGAGTGTGCATCCTATACAATGTTAATAAACAACACTTATTGTAATAATTCTTTCCCTTTTCATCGGAATAAAATATATATTTTCCGTTGCATATAGGGCTGGTAAGAGACTGCAATTCAGCAGGTCGGGGGGCGGGGGGCACAATAATAGACAACTAAGTCTTGTGATGTTTATTTTCATGTTACTCAAATATATGCAAGTATATGGACATCCGGTCGGTTTGGGTTTGTTTGTTTGTTTGTTTGTTTGTTTGTTTGTTTGTTTTTTTTTTTTTTTGTTTCTTGTAATTTTTTTTTGTTTTTTTGTTTTTGTTTTCATGTCATTTAACATTTTGATGCACGTTGCTGAACAAACTCATCCATTTTGACCATGTAGGCATCCTCACTGAACTCTGTTTTGACCAAGTTGCGCAATACTGAACGCAAGTAAGCCAGGGCTACAGCAGGGTAGATGTATGTGCAGCCCTTAAGGCCAATCTGTCTTTTCTGCAAGATCAAGAGGATCTACACTGAATACATGAACACGACTGCACATATTGGGACAATTTTAAATATCTTATTAAGACTTAATAAATTTTAAATGCACGTGTTTTCATTGTCAATACTTTGATTTTACCACAATTTCCTGTTTGTCATGACCAATGAATGGTATTTATATTCGGTAAAGGAATATATTTTTTATGTAGCACAGTGCTCAGATTGCCAAATAATTACGTTGAATTTTATTGCAGCTATCAAAGCCACCCATTCGCCGGAAATAGGTAATCTATTCAACATGCAATTTCGTCAAGCATCCCTTATAGGTATCAATGTTCAAATGGCCTAATTTGCCTGATTTTCAACATTGTAATCCTTCATCATAAAAAGGTCAGGCTTCATATATTAAAGTATTATTACGCCATGTTTGGAGTTTCTCTGTACAACACTCTTCAATTACAATGTGAGACAAAAATATACTGGTATAGAAAGAATAAATGTCTGTGTAAGCACGCAATCATAACTTATATTCAGGCTGCGAGCCAAGGCAAGGCACTGCTGAAACCAGATTGTTTTGTCATTTGGGTTTCTTGGCATATGCACAGTTGCTACATTAAGGTTCAAAGCACTAACGAATCTTTCTTTTTCTGTAAATAAAGTTTTACACCAGTTGCACCCTGAGCTAGATGCCGGTATGTCTACCCCTCATATCTTTCTCTGAAAATGAGTATCTGTCACCCGTGCAATGATTCAGATAAGTTTCTTTGAAGTATTACGACTACAGTCTCTGTTAGCACTGAAAGATTCACGCATTAACCTGACATGAGTAACCTCAACTTTAGATGTCCATCTTAAGTCTCACAGCATTGAACACTTCCAATATTTACAGCCTGTGTACGCACACACACATACACATACACACACACACACACACACACACACACACACATATATATATATATATATATATATATATATATATATATATATATATATATATATATATATATATATATATATATATAATTTACTTCAATGGTACAGCGCATTTTAGTTTCGATGGAAAGACCTGCATTGAATTATTTCAGATTCTCAGTTCACTTATCAATAATGTTTGTTACATTTCTATAGAAAAGAACAGATAAACCAATTAATGCTGTATAGGGAATCATAAGTTTGCAAATACATAATGAAACAAATGGTGTAATGGGGACGTACAGTGCATGTGAGTCTATACAACAAGTTTGACTTTAGTGGTTCATATCTAATATGTGTTACCTGTGAAATAGCAAAATATGACAAGCTTATAATCTACCAGGAAAACAAACATTTTCAGTCTTCCAAATATCTTATGCTTTTGGCTTTTTGATAATGCCAGACGCAATAATGGATAGACCATGGTGGGTTTAGAAGAGTAATGTCTGTCAAATAATCAGGCATCTCAATTTGCAGACACACCATAGGCCTGTCCATATATTCCAGTAAACAGTCCATCTAAGTACATCAGACTATTATTAAGGTAATGTCCAGCCTAGAAAAGTGACTTCGCTCTTAGCCAAATATCAAAGAAAAATGCATCCCAGACACAATAAACCTATATCCTCACTTGACGGCAAATTTTGCGGAACTTGCCTGCACCAAAGATGAACTCAAAATTCAAGAAATTTGTACGACCACAAATATCTTGGGTAAAAATAGGGTTTGTATGGAAGTTTGGATATTTTCAAAATCATGAAGATGAAATGGTCTTATTTGTGCTATTATTATCTAAAACATTTATCAGCAAATAGCTATCTGGGATTTTACATAAGGACATTTGTTTGTCCACAATGATGATATGAAAATTGGAAAGTGGTGATTTTGTAAAATTGATTAAGTTTATGGAACTCTTTATTTTATGCGCGTTTGCAAAAGAACTAAGAATATTTAGGGTAAGTCAGTTTTTATTTGATTAAAATCAGAGAAATCGTTTTAGAGAAATACCGTTTGAAACGGACATTTAAGAGCAGATAACCATTGTTTGCAGCAAGATCCAAAGGTCAACATGGCCAACTGACCGCTAGGTTAACATTGAAAGTATTACTTTAATACTGTCAGATTATATTGGAGCTAGAACTGCTAACTTTGGACATATGATAGCCAACATACATGTCTATCAGAATGTCCAAAATTCTGACATTGAACTTATATTAAAATCGGTTGGACATTGCCTTGATATTTTTCGTTAACATATTTAATGTAGTTTTCGTGATAGCAATGTTAGATAATGACTACAATATCAAAGGGAAAAAATCACTTTAATATTTGAGACAGGCAGTCACCCATAACGTGCGTGACAAGTTCATAACACCACAGGTGGAACAGCATAAATCATTGTGTTTGCAACTTCATCAAATTGTAGGAAATATTCCACCTGACCACAATTATGGCTGATGACGTCTTCTGCGGCCATTTATGTCCTGCCCATTCAACCTGCAATGCCATCGCCATCATCATCATCATGTTGTAACAATTGGAATTTCATATAACTTTAAACATCAAGAAAGAAAATGGAGTTGTCTAGAGGCATGTTATACCTGTTGTAGTCTAAAATGACTGTAATAATGATATTTACATGCGGACTTTACTGGTTATCCGCTCAATGGTGCTTTAATTGTCAATCATGTGAAAATAAGTTACGTATCTCATACTAACACACAACTTAAGCCAAACGTGTAGACCTCCATAGATGTTATATTCTGCATATAAATATAAGCTGAAAGTAAAACATCCAAACAGTATCACATACAACTTACACAATTGATCAACAATACCAAGGATACAATAAGAATAAACCTTTTGTATAGGGGAAGATTATCAAACCACACAAATAGTCAGCACAACATACAAATATAGTTTTTCATGTTTGCTTTACACAATACGTAGAAATTATTTGTCTTCTCGGATTCCTTTTGTACACAGAAAAACGAGTAATGTAAGTTCATTCTTGTGTTAAAAAATCAAAGTAAGAGTATTATTCTTAATTACATGGGCTATCAAAATTGCGCATTGTGAAAATGTTGACTCCTATTCATGAAACAAGAAGCAAATAAATATGGTTATGTCACTATTTCAATTTTTAACTGCAGTCATCCTGGCAAAAATATAACGACCTGAATCTATGATACACTTGTTTTATCAATTGGCTATTTCATTGTAAGTCCTATGGAAATATTGTGCTTAATTGCACTTACAGTTGTATTGTTAAATATATACTCCTCTCTTTTCTCCTTTTTATCTTCCAGCTTTCTTTTGATTGTTTCAACGAAATGTGGCCTACCTTTTACGAAACTCCTTTATCAACATAGATGAAAGATCTAAATGACGATACATCTATTATTAAAGACACATCTAAATATTAAGTATTCAGTACATCTACCCTTTGGTCCTGACAACCAATGAACTACGAGTGGATGTGCGTTAATTTGATGCACCTTAAAGCCTAAGTTAACACAAAATCAAGTAGGTTGTGAAGCTTAGAAAATATGTGAATGTCGATATGGCTGTTTGTAAAAAGTGCATATTTTGCTAACTTGACTGGCCAGGATTTAGCATTTAGAAATTTGAAGTCGAAAACGAAGATCATATTTTCCTGTACCAGCTGCACAAAAAAGAGACATAGAAGGTGTGGCTCACATGATTATACATATCGAGTTTTTTCATGTCATCAGCTTCTGTTTGTCTGTGAATCAGGCGTATTTTCAAGAGTGTAGGTGATGATTTATTAAAGTAAAATGAAAGTTTTCACATTGCCATCAGAAGAAACATCACATCAATATCTTCATGTAAAATCAAAACGTCAAATTTGCAATAAGAAACTGCTGCCTTGTTGATTTGGCATCAGGCATTGAACGTTCATTTGTCCTGTGTCATTACTAATAAAAGCACAGTACCATATGAAAGAGCCGACCCAAGGAGTTCTCAAGATGTCATCTTAAAATGGCAATAAAACGTGTTCTGTGTACTTGAGATTGATGTCAAAGTCATCCAACATACCTGTTGACTTAGTACGTGCACCTCAGGTGCAATCCACTGTACAAAAAGAATCAGGTTGATGTGTAATATGGCAGGCCTGACAAACATGGTTCTCAGATAGGCGTCCCGAAATCAATATAATGGCCAAGGTACATCACATACAGCCACACTTTATTTTTTACAAATTAGATTGGAGGAGCTGCCTGAAACAAATATGACAACTTGATGTAGTTTTGGACACCAAATTCACGGGTTTACTTAGACTCTTTTTATTTGTAGCTTTGTTTTGTTCTGTGTCTTTGTTTTCTTGTTAAAATTTGGGTGGCAAATGTATATTATGGTGGCTCTTTAAGATCTTCTTAGCCCTCCAGGTCCACAGGTGTCAGCCGATTTTCAAATTCAGGATCCAAAAATAGTGTATTCTGAACATACTGTTATGATTGGTCACGAATCTCTACTCATGTAAATGTAAAAAAAGTTAACATTTGATTATTAAAATTTAGATATTTTCCTATCAAAGGATCATTGCATTTTTGCTTGGATAGTTCGTTTGGCACATTCAATGGCTTGGTGGTGGGAAACATTTCCTGGTCCGTATAGCTGTGGTTAAGACTCAAACTTGGAATACAGATAAGATAAGGTGCCACTTACATAAATTTGGTTTCTTATTAATGGAACGAATCATCTTTCCTTGTTGTACAAACAAGCATTAAATAAATCACACAGGCACAAGGAAAGTCAGATTTATATGGCAAGTCAGGCTCTTCGCTTTAAAATACCACAATGCAATGTCATTCGAAACAACTGCTCAGTTAGGAAGGAAATTTAAGCAAGCAACATGAATTGTACATCATTGGTAGACAAAGAGTTTTCTTCCTCACTGTCGAACAAAACGCACATGTCAGAATTCATCATACTTTTAAAAAAATCTATTTTTTCTGGTATTTATCATTTACAGCATGCCATAATCTGGGGCACTGTCCATGTTATGGAATCTTTGTTATGCTCTAAACTGATCATTTGTAAATCAATTCATACAATTTGCACACTGTTAATACATGTAATATCCATGCGTTTCAGTATATGAAAAGCCATATATTTTCTGTAAACAGAATAACAGGAATATCACAGAGTTAGCTTTAAATATGGCAAATAACAATTATAAGATATCCAAATATCATCTTGTACAAAGATGATTAACAGAATGAATGGCCAATTTTCAATCTACAATCTACAGAAAAGATCATCAAGGAATGCATTACCCATTGAACATCTAAAGAGGATAAGATTTCATGTTGACAACATAGAAATAGTCACTGTAATGAATAATAGAAGAGCTCACCAGTTTTCAACAATGTTGGAGAAGCTGCAACGGAAATCTCAGTTACAAAGAACTATCCATGATCCAATCCTTGAGTTTCCAATCAAGCCAGGTGACTGTCCAAAAGCTCAAGGCAGATATACCAAGAACATTATGATATTTTTGTACATCAAATAACGAATACCACATGCAGTATGAAGGAAAACACCCCCCTCTCTTTATTTGAGGGATGTACCAACAAAAGTTATTAGTAGTTAAAATCGATCTAAGGCTAGCATATTCATTGTATAAAATGTCGTTTTTAATTGTTAGGTTTGAATATATACTGCATTATATATATATATATATATATATATATATATATATATATATATATATATATATATATATATATATATATATATATATATATATATATATATAATATATATACATATATATGTATATCAGTTTCATATTCACTGGGTACCTAAATTACAAATTTTCATTTTACCCAGAAACTTCAGAAACAATTTTTTTAATTTCATTTTCGAATAGAACTGTTTCACAGGTTTTGGAAATGGCATTAAATTAAATGAAGTCAAACTTGTCGAAGTCAGTGCATACTCCAACCATGCCAATTAACCTTGAAACATAGACAACACAAGCTGGCCTGAGTGAAATATTACTATCCATATGAGGGAAATGTACTAGGTTAAATTCAAAATCATCACGTTTGCCATATTACTTAAACTTCAATTCACTGTTATCATAATATGTCCAATATGTAAAGAAATGAACATTCCTTGTCATTTTTCTTTAGTTTCCTTAATTCCAAATCATCATGGTACATTTATGAAATATATAATGGAAAATGTTTATCACTGATGCATAATATGGCCATCAGTATATCTAAATGGCAACTTAAAACATTTATCATGGAACTTCACCACTTTTGACAGCTATACAAGAAACGTATATGGTAGTAAAATAAATATAAATTGGCCTAACAGGTGCACAGTTGGTGCCCATTGGCATAACAAATGGCTGTGTAGGTGAGGTCCCCCCCCCCAAAAAAAAGAAAAATAATAAAAATAAAAAGACATATATGTTCTGAATCAAAAAGTTCAAAAGCTCAACTAACTTATCACATTCAAATGCAGACAGGCCATCCTTCATATGAGTGCCAAAACGTGCACCTATATAAGATAGGACCAGCTTTTGGAAGGCATTTTTCTTATATGTTTTACATATGAGATACTTAATACATTCTCGCGAATCAGAATGAGGTATAGTTGCATGCAAACTATAGAAGTCACAAGAAGAAAAGGGAAATGATTATCAGTACCAATCAACAGCTCCAACAGGATCTTCGAACTAGATAAAATCCAAAACCTGTTAATACTGGAAGATGCTGCTTTCTGACCACAATAAATTGAATAAAATCCTTGTACTTTCTTCAGGCCTTCAGACAACAAGACTGACAATTACTAAGTAGAACAAAATGAAGAACCTGCTATGATCCATGATGATTTCGAACTCCTTATGATTTTTATGAAGTTTTAGAAATGAGGAAATGTTGAGTAAATGGGAATATACAGTAGAAAATTTCGGGCCAAATGGAGCTACAAATTTTTGTGTTTTTTTCAAATTAATATACAATCATTCATTTATTTTTTTCATATGTAGGAGCACTTGAGTTGGTCAACAGACCTGATTCCTCAATTCGAACCTTGTTATGAAACTGTTTGCATATCACAATAATACTATTGGATGCTTTATCACCAGGTGCAAAAACATATTTATCATGCATCAATTCCAGGCACTGAAAAACCTCTGGATCCTTCAGAACAAGACCTGGTGCTTGTTTGTTCTTTCTGTAATTTTCTTATTTTTTTGTAATAATATGCCTTATTTACTGATCCTTTTATCTCAGACGTAAATATCAATCTTACTGTACTTCTTTTTCTGTAACCTCAGCTGGTTTACAAGTAAGAAGAATCAAAAAGTGATATGTCTACCATGTTTCTTTTTATCTTTGGCACAAGTGATGCAATTTTGGTTTTGAGTGATGATGCCCATATACTTTGAAAAAAAACTAAATGCTAATGAAGAATCTTTTTAAAGGGTGGAATAGACTGGTTTCAACCACCTCTTGCCTTTCATGGTGACTACCGGTCTCAGATCAGGAGTGAAATTTGTTGATTTACAGTGGTATTGAAAGATGAATGTAGATTTTTAGAACTTTTGAATCTCTTTATTTTCAATTTTTGGGTTGACGTGTATGAATGTGGGTGATGTCTTCCTAACTATTTGCTCATTTTCTAGCATATTCCCTAACATCTTCCATAATCATTTTCTACTCTTTACCGCAAGCAATTTTCTGTTGGGGCCACTTGTCCAGTCCCAGCCGGGTAATTACAAAGCAGTGTCATAACATGCACACTAACATATGCACAGTATTTATGTAATCGTCAGTAAAATTCTTTAAGTTAGACCTTAAGTGGATCTGTGGCCTTGGGAACCAAGTAGCGTTCGTCTGTGTACCATCTTTACCTCGTTATTCTCTGTAATTTGATGGTCTTTGCCCCAAATGACGCTCATGGTATCAAGTAAATAGTAAGAAATACTAAATTCATCCATTGTGTGCCTTATCCTAGCTGTTCTAAAAAACATTGTATGATATCAAAGTCCCAGCTCAAACTCATGTTGAAATACTTTCTGGATACTAACCTTTCAAACGTAACCCTGTGATCCTTCCAAATAAGGTTATACATGTGAAGCCCCACCTTTGTCTTAATAGCATACTATTTTCAACAGCAATATCACAGGCCCAGTAAAAACAGCTTTTGACTTCACGAAATGAGATTTCCCTATATCATCTGTAGTGCAGCAGGTCATTAAACTAAGTTTAACCTAGTTATAATAAAGGACAATCATCACACCTGCCAGGTGAAGTAAAATATCTCTGGAATATCACAAGAGTAGATTAAACTATCTTGACATCGCTCTCATACACATGTTCAAACCTACTACATACTTCCATTTATGTCCCTGTGTATTTAAAAAGGCAATCATCCTACGCATTCCTGAGAAGATTATTTTGAAAATCCTTATAAATGAACAACACACTTGTCGCAAATAGTTTACAAAATAGCAGGGCCTAAGCTATTGATCATTCACAGACCTTTCCAAGTAACATGGCACCAGAATGCGGAGGGTATTGAACGTACATTTGTCATGTAACCTCACTGACTTGTATTACATTTGCATCATGCGTTGATATATCAAACATGCAGCATAATAATAATAATAATAATAATAATAATAATAATAATAATAATAATAATAATAATAATAATAATAGTAACGAATTGGAAAGTAGCATAAAAAATCGGACGGTAAGAGCGTTGTGGCACTTATATAATCAGAGGAATGTTCCTTTCAAGTTAGATAATGTAGCTATCCTTTCAATAAGTGGGAAAAATTTACAATTGAAATTGATGAATCATAATTCAATTCAATAGTTTATTTCCACAACAAAAGTTTTGTACAAATTATAGATACAACAAAATAATAGGTGTGAGGATGGCTAGAAGGCTATGCCTTGTGCAGCCATCCAACAACTGAAAATAAAATATGTGTTGGGATACATGTGCTTAAACTTTGTTAATTAAGATTAAATTACACCATTACACATAAGAAACATAATAATAATCAAACAAGTTTTAAGTTGACATAAATTAAGTATATGAATTATAACAATTTCTCTGTAGTACAAAAACAGAGTGAAGTAAAGTAAAACTCTTAACAAAGACAGGAAGAAATAGACATTAACTAATCTGTATTCTGTTCTTGTGTTCTATGGGGATATATGTGCGCATAAACATCAATATTTTTATCAAATAGCCAGTACTTGAGTTTATTCTTAAAGGAAAAGACAGAAAATGCATTTTTAATTTCATAAGGCACTAAATTATATAATTGTGGACCGGTATGGAGGACACTTTCGCAAAAGTGATTTGTTTTATGTTGGGATCGAGATAAGATGCTTCGATTTCGTGTGTTATAACTATGTGTCAAAAAACAATTTTGAAAACCAAATTCTATGGATGATGTACCACTCAATTCATTGTAGACTAACAAGCATATAGTTAAAAGATATAATTTGTAAAGGGGAAGAATTTTGATGTACTTAAATAAATTTTCTGTGTGACATTGGGGATGTGAACAGATAATAATTCGTATGGCTCGTTTTTGTAATATTAAAAGTGGTTCGACATGAGTTTTATATGTTGATCCATAAGCTTCAATACAATACAAAATATGTGGGTGAACAAGGGCATAATACAGCTGACGTAAGATGGGAAAGGTAGGTAAGTGTCTAACTTTTGAAAGAATGCCTATAATAGGAGCTATTTGTTTACAAACAGAATTAATATGCGATTTCCATGTAAACTGCTGGTCGATATAAACACCTAAATATTTAATATTGTCTAATAAAGTCAAGGTTTTTGTTCCTACCATAATATTAAAATCATCTGGTAGTTTCTTGTTTTTAGAGCGTATTATAATACAATTTGACTTATTTACATTTAATGCTAGTTTATTAACATTGAACCAATCTGTTAGCTTAAGCAAATCCACTTCTGCATTACGTTCCAATGTATCAATATGTTTACCACTGTAAAGAATGTTAGTATCATCGGCAAATAACCGTGAAATTCCATGTGTGAGACAATTTTGTAAATCATTAATATATACAAGGAACATTAAAGGACCTAAAATAGATCCTTGTGGAACACCACACTGGTCTGTTTTTAACACCGACTTGCTAGATCCTATCTGTATAAACTGTCTTCTATCCTGTAAATAACTTGTAAACCATTCCAAAGATAATCATCTTATACCATTATGTTCGACAACTTTACCAGATTAAGATATTTAATACTCAGATGTGCATCTTTGGATTTCCAAGGAAAACTGGCCTTCTTTATGTCTCATTGAAAAATAAGCAATTTTATACCAGGACCGCCTATAAATATAGTATACATTTAATTTTAGGAGTTAGGACCTTGATGTTGCAGGTGTTAATATTTCTCTATTAAGGTAGACCTTGCCCTCATTTCTTAGGTCCCAGTGCAACATATATTAATTCTCTTCACTATAACATGAGAACTACTTTAATTGGAACCTGATGTTGCACGTGTTAGTGTTCTTCCACAGACGTTAGGCTTACTCAGTCCATGGCTGACTTTGCATCTATCTCAAGTTCACGGAGTCACAAGTGCAATGAATCTCATGGTCAGCTGAGCTTGGGCTGTTCACACAGACCTATTATTAAGAGAAACGTTTAGGAAGATTTTTTAAGTGGTGGACAAGAGTTGTAAAGAGCATTAAAAATTTTAGTTCAATTAAAATTAAAATCTTCGCCAAACATTATAGTTAATCTGAAACCTGACTGTGATGCATGGGAAACCCTACCTTGTTTTAGCTATTGAAGCAATTTTAACATGAATATGTTTAGGTTACGAATTTGGTGCGTGTTAAAGTGATGAAATGTTGATTGACGATCATTTAAACTTAAACCATAATAATGCATTGACATATAGTATATCAAGAAAATAGTATTTTCATTTCTAGTGTTTTGTGTGCACACTGAAAAGATCAATGAATAGAAGTTTGACAATAATGTTTTATGAATAGCTCTACACAGTCGTCTATTCCAAACGTAGTTTTTCAAACCTGGCCCGTCTTACAGCATGTCCATAGTGAGCAGTGGATAACAAGTCATCATTGCAGGCGGTTGCTTATCGGAAATGACGTGAATAGCAAACAAAATGGGAAAAGTGCAATAGAAACTTGCGCTTTGATTCACAATCTTTTGGGAAATTAAAATATACAGGTTGCTAAGAGTAGTCCTGCATTCAGTGTCTTTTATAGACAACGTGTTTGGAACTCGTCTGAGAATTTTTGTTTTCATTTTTTTTGCTTCCACTTAATGAATAAATAGATCAATCTAATGAGTTCTAGAAATGTCATGTTTCGGTACGAATTTACTAATCGAGATTTATTTATTTATTTATTTATTTATTTATTTATTTATTTATTTATTTATCTTATTTATTAATTAATATCATCTTTTATTTATTTATTTATTTATTTATTTATTTATTTATTTATTTATTTATTTATTTATTTATTTATTTATTTATTTATTTGTTCATTTACTTATTTGTTTATTTATTTACTTATTCATTTATCTGCCTCCTGCCCCCATTGTAATTCAATAGTACTACTGTGCGAAATGCAATTTGCACAAGTTATGAATGAAACACTACGGGCTGTAATTGCATCTCATTAATTTCAGTACAGAGATCTTTATAGGTTATGAACGAGGAAATATGTTTATTTAATTTAATTGTACAATTCAGTTTTATATTATGAATTTCCGCTTGGTTTTTCGCGTTAGTGTTAGAATTCCAAACATGATAGTCAATTTATAGATGATCAACATTCATTTTTAAAAAAGCGACGTTACTTGCCTTACAATTTTTAAGCATTTCTACCACATTGGCTGACTAGCAAAATATATATATATATATATATATATATATATATATATATATATATATATTTATATATATAGGCAGACGAAGTCATTTTTATTCGGTGCTGAAAATAAGTTCATCAGTTATTGTGCCCTTTTTATTGCTATATCAAGGTCACAGCTGTTTAAAAGCTTGCTTTCAAAGATACACATGCAAACAGCACTGTCTGCCCAGAAGCCAGTTGATTGTATCATGCATCACAGTGTCATTTTTTAACTTATATTTTGTGACATTTAAACAATTATAATCATATTTCTAGTTCATGCTGTAAACCCAATACAAAAATTGTATGCAAGCCCTTCATCTATGAACTTCAGCATCTTTTGGTCAGTATGATAGGGTAATGCCCTGGACGTCAGCCATGTTTATAAACAGTTGCATAAGAGAATGACCACAACGAAATTATAAATCTTTCGGGCTCCTACCTTGGAGGAAAACACTTACACTGGAAATGTTGATGCTCACCTTTCTTCATACTTGGGTGGAGTTGGGAAAGACTACGTAAATCAAATATTCTGAATCTGTCCAGTTATTTCGATCCTATGAATCCAACCCATACTGAAAATTACTATTACATCCAATTTCTCATGAACCTGAGATCCATTTTTGGGGGAGTGAATATGAGTAAAAGTCAAGTGCATAGATGACAGGGAAAGACAAACGAGTGATTTAATTTTTGAGCATTTTTATGTGTTTTTTTACCATTAGTCACCACATTTTCCTTTTTTTTCCATCTTTAGTCCATAGTGCCAATCATGTGCAACCACAATCAGCTTAACTTTCACATCTCACCAGTACTTTTGCACAAAAATTCTATGTAAGCAAGAGTCTTGTTTTAGAACTAAAAAGTTTCTGTTTAATCACTCGAAACAGGGACGCAATTAGTGCGATAAAGAACACCTCTCTAAGCTTTCTGCAGTTTAGTCACAACTTATGATTTTGACTAGTTGTCAGGTTACCTTGTGTTTTCCTGGAAAAAATACTAGGTTCGTGTGATAAGAGACACATGTGAAAAAAAAAACCTCCAACAGACATGAAATATGCAAATTTACTTGTCTCTTGATAATGACAACCTGTAGTCGTAGACCTGTGTCACAATAATGACTACATAAAGTCATAGACCTGTGTCACAATAATGGCTACCTGTAGTCATAAAACCACCTTTAAACCTCAAAAGCCAAGACATCTGGGATTTTATCTTAGCAGATAAGTCAAACATATCGACTTCAAACGTGGTAGGGATGTGCCTCTGCCACGTTGTTTTTTTTTTTTTATTTTTATTTTTAATGGTCACGCTCCATTGATTTATTTTAAATTGTTAATTTATTCAGAAAAATCTTACAATATTTTCTTCAAAACTGGTCAGCGAATTACTTTGAAATTGAATTGGACCACCTCTGGGGCTCCCAGAGCTTAATTTGTTCAATATATAGCTTTTTAGTCTACCTATTAACTACTTTTTGTGTTCTGAAACTTAGTGGAACTGTACCTTGTTGGACGATCAATCAAACTTGTTCAGTACATAGTGACACTCTAGATACCTGATTGTTTAGGAAGTTTTCAAATTGGGCACTCGTCACTTCATGCATGCATTCCAATTGATTAAAATGTTAGTCAATGGGGATTGTAATGAAAACTCCCAAGTTTTATTTCCACTCTTAAATCCTCATCCTCTAGACTACAGTGGGACTTGTAATGGGCTAAATATCAAGGTCAGCTGAGGACAGCCTGCTCACACAGCCCGCGTGTTTTAACAATTGTAATGTGTTCCAAAATTTAAAATATACTGAAAACTTTATATTTAAAATGTTTTATAGCCGGACATGAAATCACCCAGGAAAAGAATTTTTACACTGCCATGGGTGAGGAATATGTCCTGAAAAACGATACATGACAGATACATTGTCATAGTCGTATCGAATTTTAAAGAAGGCATTTTTTCGATCTTATAGATTTAATTCACATGTCAAGTAAATGGGTTCATTACCCAAATGTTAAATAACATAACAACCCTTAGTGATGATCAGTTAAGTTACCATGTATGAAATTGTTTTATGCAACCCACATTTAACGTTAATATTGGTTTGCACTCCCATTATCTTATGTATTTGCAAAATTGCTGTTGTTCTTCCTGATCAGATGTATCACTGTGCCATCATCAAATCCAATTCTGAAGCCTACAGATAAATACTCCCCTTCATGCAAGTGTCCTGCTCACTGTTACGTGATCAGTTCTATTTTGTCTTTTTTGGGGGGGGCGGGGGGGTGCCAATGGCATTCAGCCAATCGGAGAACAAGATTGCAAGTCTTCATGACATGTACGTGACTGAGAATTTCATCGATAATCCTATTGAAGTTGGACAAGTGCAACAGCTTGTGGTTTTCAACAGCGAGGTGAGACTGGCAGCAGATGTGGAATTGTCAGCCATTAACCTGGAAACAGAATACGAAAGCCGAAATTCTTTCCTTTTTGAAAAACATAAGCAAACACTAACCAATGCATGAAAAATTGTCAATGACGTTATTGTTAAAAATCAATCACCATTGCTTAACACCAGGTTTAAACATAATGGTTCCATAATTATATTCAAAGTGACATTGCCTATAACTTTAACACCATTTGTGATAAACTGGGACCTAATTTCGCTAAAAGAAGATCGAATGGTTATCATAATGTTTTGCAATTTCTAAAGGGAAATTATTTACAATCATATATTTTCATCCTATAACTGCAGATGGCTTCCATATTATCATTTCTTTTTTGCGGAGATTTACATCTGGGTTTGACCAGATCAATCTAAATGTAGTCAAATATGTGACTTATATTATTATTACGCCACTTGCACACTTCGTAAATTTACCTCTGGAAAATGGCGTTTTCCCCAATGAACGAAAATTTGCAAAAGTACTTTCACTGTATAAGAAAGGTGACCACGATATGTGAGCAAACTATCGTCCAATATCTATAATGCTGTTTTCTCCCAAACTCTGTGCGAAGGCTGCTCATAACCAACTAATTTCTTACCTGAAATAATGTTCAATTTTCAATTGCAGTTTCGAAAGGGGATAAAATACAGAAAGGGCGATTACATACAAAAAGCCTACCACTTACCTTGTAAGTGGGATATGGGAAACCTTGGCAAGACAATATTATGCAATTAGCATTTTTCGTAATCTACCCAAGGCGTTTGATACAGTTAATCTTCAAGTTTTTCTTCCTAATGTACTTAATAATCTGATACGTGGATCAGTGTTCAACTAGTTTAAAATAGATATTTAAAAAGGCCACGACATTAAAGTTTATTGGAAACTGAATCTACACCATTTTACATAATCATTTTTAGGTCCACTATTATTCTTAATATAAGAAAATTATCTTGGCACTTTATCAAAAAAATGTATTTACTCTTCTTTCCATTGATGATATTAGTTTGCTGTTTATACGTCACGACTTAGAAACATTGATTGATACTGTAAATTTCATTCTATTAACTTGTTGCGAAAGGTTCAATTCTAATAACCTATCTGTTAACCAAGACAAAAATAAATATACGAAATTTAGTATCAAGTATCGCGTAGCCGGTCTCAGCAACTTGTAACTCAAGGTAAATGGGGTGCTTTTGGAATAATTAAGTACCTTACAACAAATTGTAGGTGTCTGGCCTGATAATAGATTGAACTGGATACATCAGATACAAAATATATTAAATAAGCTGAGTAAAATCGCTTGTATCCTTGAAAAGATGAAATCGATTTATTTTTATATATATATTTTTGATTGTGCTTCTCAAATACAAATTTACATCAAGAGGGATACATAAGATTATTCCAGTGTATACAATATTTCTACAGAGAGTAGCTAGTGTTTCAACAATTCAGCATCACATTTATATCCCTGTACGCCTTGGTTTGAATTGTCATGAATATAAAAGAAAAGTTCGCGTCAAGCTACCCCAGTGCCTTACAAAGAGACCTTACGTCAATAGTGAGTATAAGACCTGCTTCTCAGAAGCACTTTGTATTTTAAAACAGAAAGCAGTTACCAAAAAGAATCTTATTATGTGTACTCCTTCGAACATGAGTGGACTATTTTGCTTCTATGATGGAGTTGTTCAGAGCATGTTTTTCTTTTTCTTTTCTTTTTTTTTTCTTTTTCTTTCTGTAAAAACTAAAAATAATATCAAAAGGTGACAAGATAATAGTTGTGTCAATGTGCATTCCATTCCACCAACCTTGATATTTTTCTCCAGAAAACATTATTTGGGCACATTCTAATAACTACTGAATGAAGGTGCCTTAATGTGTACAAAAGTCACGGAGTTCAGAATCTGCAGGGCCCATTTTCCAAAATTTCGAATTGCTGGGTACAAAATGTTGTAATAGATAAAACCCAAAAGTCTGATATTTTGTTTCAGTCATACATACAAAGGCAAGATTAATATATTTGCCCAATCATCAGCAGGTGCTCGGAATATTTCGGACCATTTAAATTGGCACAGGGGAAAGTCCCAAAATTAGATGAATAAGTAGACAGTAAAGCAGCTTCGAAGAGAACTGCAGAAAATTTTGGGAGGTGTCTTTTGCGAACATAACTGGTATCCTGTCAGAAATTTAAATATTATCAAAAGGAAGTTGTTTCAGACATATTGTAGTTGTCATATTTGGCTCTCAATTCCTCTATAGATATAAAAAAACCACCATTATTACATACTGTTTTTCTTATCAATTTAACTCCTTTTTGGTACCATTGTTTAAAAATATGGGCTCTCTGTCAAAGGTGACAAAGTTATCATCCCGTAACATTTCATTCAAGATATCTGTCAGTGTATAGCTAACCAGAATGTCTTCCCAAGAAGCACATTTCAGGTCACGGAAAACATAGGGTATTTAGACATACCAATTTTTTTTTTTTTTTTTTTTTATTGGTTCTATCTTTTTGTGATATCAGCTGAAAAACAGATCATGTACATTCATATGTTTAAAATGTACATTCATATGAAATATTATACCTAACACTTTAAAGTGAACTCTAGACCATAGAAAGGTAAAGCACAAGGTGGGTTGTTCTTGCTAGCTCCAATCCATCTGCCGCTGGTTTATCTTGAATGCGTTTTATCCACAACACTTTTCAAAATGTTGTGCTGTGGGCTGTGTTCTCCGACTCATAGTTGTAGTGGAGGTAAAGTGTGCTTTCAATGTTAAAGATTTATAAATATCACAAAAACGATGTGGGCCTACTTTCCTCTTTTCCTGTAAACTTAGCTGAGCGACAAGTCAGGAGGACTAAAAAGTGATAGGCCTACAAGGTTTCTTTTTTTTCTTTTTGGCACAAGTAATAAAATTTGTAAATCGGGTGGTTAGGCCTATACATTTTGGAAACACTATGGTCTGTAGTAAATGAAGAATGTTTCAAAGATTGACAGGACCGGTTTAAAACCAGTAGTTGCCTTTTATGTGTGACTGCCTGTCTGAAGTCAGGATTGAATTTTTTTTCCTCACATTGGTATTGGAAGATGGATGATGATGGTTTGGCAACTCTGGAATCTCTTTGCTGTCATTGTTGGGTTTGAAATTTTTGACTGTCGATCATGTTTTTTCTGTACTTTTAGATGCATAGGTACATCCCTCAGCCATTGGACTACTCTACTTTTTTGGCTCCTAGTTACTAAATATGAGTTTCATAGTTTAATATGCACAAGTTCTTCCTTGCAGGTACGAGCGCTTGTGACGTCGATGAAAGGTAATATGATGGCAGCCCTTTCTCAATTGTCATAAGCACACATTGCAAAAAATGCAATCTATTGATTTAGATATTTATTTATTTATTATTATAATTAGTTCCTTATTAAATGAGAGGATATGCCAGCATAAATTCGGCCATTTCGTATTTCAGCTAGAGATTTATTTGTGCATTTTTCAGTAACAACTATACATTTCGGCAATGCTTGGCTTCATTTTTTTGCACACATGTATCCTTTTGTATCTTATATTTATTTCTCCCTAGCGGAGGTTTTAATAAAATTATTATTATTATCATCATCAACATCATCATTATGATATATGGAAAATGACAGGTTTCGTTTTTGGTTTATTATTTACTTATGTGCACTTTCAAAGCAGCTGTTGAAAATATTTACGTGCATTTGAATTATAGAGGTGCACACTCATTTTTCCAGTAACATTATATATATTTTTGTCAAAAATATCACCCATTTACATTATAGCAGGCGACATCTAAGATAGAAAAAGGGGAAATTGTGGGTTGTATGGGATGGTAAGGGTCCCACAACAAAAACCATAATATGCTCGACAATGTGCTGTTTACTTCCCTGGTTACATAATAAAAGGCTCAGGTGAATTAGTAGTCACTTCGTATTTTCACGAAAACTAATAACACTGGACGTTTAAAAATCCAGTATATCTATACCATGATTAAATTAAATGCTAGACAATGGTGGAAAAAGATTCTATTTGACAACTTGTTTCTGTGTCTATTATATTACAATCCAATTAAGTGAGACGTAACAGTATATGCAGAAAATGTTATGACTTGCTAGAGATGAGTACAATAAATATTTGTTATGTTATACATACCTTTCTATGTGACACATCCGAAAAGCTAAGAAACTTAGTTCATTCTGTTTCTAGTAAATTCTGAATCTCCCTTAAACAAAGTAAGTAAATAACATGTAGCAGAGCAAGTCATTCCGATTGCAAGCAACTAACCGAATACAACCAGCGATTGGAGCGTGTATAATACAGCCTGCCGCATATTCATCCATGTACATATGCAAGGACATTTCTTGGTCAATTCTTGATTATTAAACGTGTGTAGTTTATATTATAGCCACCGCAAAATAGTGGCCAGATGTGTGAAGATGCATTTGACCTGTTCATTTGACCATAAACACTTTGCAAGAGTAAGTTGAGAGTGAATTATTCCGTTCGTCAATAGAGTATTCTTTAATAAATTTAATTTGGTCCTGATAGTTCCAGTCCTTGATAACTAGTATTTACTCTACCGCCGGGATCAAGACAAATAAAGGGTACAGATGCAGACGTCAATGTGTGCATATGCTAGATAATTAACCGGCCAAGACTGGCAGCTTAAGGCAAGACACTTGGAGGGGGCCTTGTTTTTCTACCAATGTGCAAATAGTTTTATTTCCGGTCACGCTTGTGGAGGCGTCTAGGCACAATAATCACATCCTGCTTACAAATAAATCTTGAACAAGATTCAGAGGTTCCACAGGAACAAACTTTACATAACAAAATGGCCTCCTTCCTGGTCTTTAGAGTGTAACATGCCGTTTACAGCATCTTACATTTTAGCACTTAAATGATAGAAACGTGAAAACATAAAACATGACAAATGTTTCTCCAGCAAAACTGTTTCAGCTTACCATAGCATAACATTCATATATATATATAGACATATACATATATATGTATACATATATAAATAAATATTCATATATATATATATATATATATATATATATATATATATATATATATATATATATATATATATATATATATATATATATATATATATATATATATATATATATATGAATTTGGCATCTCCTGCATTCAGACAAACGATGCCTAGTTACTGTGGATATTCGACGAACAAAATAGCCATCTCAGCTCAGCATGCTTTCTGAGTTATATTCTGCCAATTGTTATTTGGTAATGTATTCAATTTTTACCTACCAAATATACAAATGTTAGAGATAAAACAAAAGGCCTTGAAAATAATATATAGAGATGACGGCTTGATAAATTCTGGTGTTCGATATTATCTATAGGCTATAGTTTTATATACCAATGAAACCACTCCAAGAAATTGATAAAAAAGGGAAGTTTGATTCTCTTTACTATAGTAACTTTACCAGTCAAATGTGGAAAGGACACTTTTTGTGTTGAATGGCATGTGGTCAACTAATTTTTGGCTATGCTGCTCTGAAATAGAATATTGGCTGATTATTTGCAAATAAGATACCGGGACAGACTAACATATACCTACCTATGAGTTCTATTTATTTACCTCATGTTCATTTGATGCAATGTTTACATACACACACATAAAAGCACAATACGCTCATTTGCAATAATGCATCACACTAGTGTTCAATACACACAGCATCTTTCATTGTAATTACTTATGCACGGAAAACCTCATACTGCACACGCAGAAAAGCAAGTACAATCTTACAGTGTTTACTTTATTATATAGATTTGTGAACTGGTGATTGTGAGTAGAGTACACAATCAATTCCATAAAAACTCACATATGCAAGCGAGGATGCTGACCAAAGGTGGGAGCAGCATGATGTAAACATTTGTGTAAAGGTGCCAGATAAATGGATCGAAATCTCCAAAATAGTGGTGAGGCAAGAGATTTTAAACATGTAGCCCTCAAAAACAAAAGAATAAAAACCCTAACCCTTGGACTTGGGACGTCAAAATGAAACAGATGGTGTAGTTGCTGCATGCTGACCTCTCTTGCAAGTTATTAAAACTACATGAACATATACCTAAAGAAGCCTTGGTCTGGTTCTTTGTTTTTTTATATACTTTCAGACTTAACTTTGATTTCCAATCCAATTTCTCCGTACTGCACTATCAATGTTGGTATCATTAAATAATGATAAATAGGGTATCATATATTACCTATCACAAAATGTGGTGAAACTGGTTGACCTGGCACACTCGCCATTGACATGTTTGTCTATAGTAACCACAGGAAAGTTCTATGCTACAAGGGTTATTAGAATAAGAACCATAAATACTTTTACTAACATCCATTATACAAAATGATTTTTAGGAGCAATACCTTGATAAGAATCCTCTACATGGAATATGCAACTACCTCATGGTAAAGAGTAGAGCCTCTGGTCACTGTTTAATATGGATAAAATGCATAATTGTATCAATATCCAATTTTGTGCAACAAGTATTTGGATGATGGTGTTATAGCACATCCACAGTTTTGTGTTAGCGAATATTGTTTTAAACCTTTATTGATGTGTTTGGGGAAAGGAAATGAAACGAAGTTTAGTTCTCCAAAGTTGTACCCGTAGTTGTACACTGTTGAGTAAATAGTGCATGCTTTCAAAAAAGTTAACAAGCAAACACCCAGCCATATCCGAATTTCACTTTCACGATTAATTTGTTCCCGAATTGATGGTGATGGGTTTAAACCAAAATACGGATCTGTAGATGTTATGCCCGACGCGTTAGCCTAAAAAAACAATTCAATCTTTAGTCGCCAACTTTGATTGATTAGCATAATACATTTTCATTAAGGTATTAATATATGCTCTATACGGGAAAAGAGTTTTTGTATTTGTCACAAGGTTTCTTTTTTTTAATACATACATTTCCAGATGAAAATAAGGCATTGGGAAATAGAATACAGGCCCAAACTTTGCACAACCAGATATTGCTGGCCCTATTGGTACATCTGAAAATGATGTATCATCTTCTAACGCCACAGGTACTTGCATGTGTAAGGTACTTAAATGCAAATCTGTGTATGCTGTAGGATTTTGCTGTATCAAAACTTCTACAGCCGATTCATTGTTTAGTAGGCTGATGATGGAAATTCTATCCAACGAACTGTATCTGTACTAGCATGTTCTAACTGTATTTGCACTTTCGCTATTTTGTTGCTATACTCCACATTCATTTTGTATCGCAAATACGTATTTATGTAACGTAAGCGTTATATTTCATTCAAAAATGTCCCAACTCTTGAAATGTTATTTTTTCTTGAGCCGACCACCCTTTTTCTCACTCGCTCTATTTGCATTTGCATGAGTAACTCTGCGGAGTTTCGTTGGTTTTATCATATCATGCAATATTTTTAGGACTATTATCTTCATAAAGGGACTCAGCCTCAAAACCTAGGCATCATACTGTTTTGGCCGATTGCGAAATTTAAGTATTATTTTTTCCCAACAAACTGTTTAAGTCGTCACAATTTTTGTTTATACAACTTATTTGGATGTTGTAATTCTGTGAATCTCACCATCATAGAATGCCCCCTTTTAGAAGAGTTGCATCAAATTCGCACAAAGGATAAACTTTTAATCCACCTCTTCTATATTGTTTATGAACAAGAAAGAATTAATCCCAATATTGCTCACAAAATCCACGACCAAAAAAAAAAAAGAATTTACTTAATTATGGGACACTACAATAAAGTTGCTATTATATTTAATATATTATGACATGTCAGCAAAATCTATTTGCCAGTCATCTTTAAACCCAATAACTATTTTTGCTGCAGTTAAAATGACAATGACTGGGTCTGTTTATTTTATAGGTATCATCATCTATTAAGAGTTCAACATTATTCAAAGATATATCATTGCTTCCAGCTTTCTCAACAGGATCATAAAGGGCTTTTACCACGCCGTATCTTCCCAATTGCAGTGTCATACTATAATTTAGATAAGAACTTTTTATTCTCATCATCGGACATGATTGTTCAATGGGTAGCTTTATTTGTGTTTTCTAAATTAAAGCTGTTTGATTTATAAGATTATGACCTTAAAACGTGCATCTTTTTTAATATTATTCACACGCTTAATTGGATATGGCTTTACACAATTATTTGCAAAGTCCAATGCTTCCTGTGGTGGTTCTGGTTATGGCGGAAGTTCAGACAGTTCTGCGGAGCCATTTTCTCGTACATTTATTTTGCATGTGTACTTCTTTGAGCCTTGCAATCCATCAAACTAAAATCCTGTTGCCACCCAAAAATTGCTGATAAGGAAGCAGGATAGATTTTCCATTTATAGTGTAGGTCATTATCATTACCACAATGTAAAAACCCGCCAGTACTTTCGTACTTGTATCCACTTTCGTGCAAATTGTCCCTTAACCTCCATCTTTCACTCAAGAAGGGGACATGGCAGGTCTGACCAGCGGTGATACTTAAATCATAGCCTGTGGGCGACCTCAATGTCTGATACAAAATCCCTATTTTGGGGGCCCACTGCTGCCTATAACTGGTAATTGTATTTGTATTCACAAATGTACGTTGTATTTACATTTGAAGGTATCGTTCACTCTGAAAAAGTCACATATATTGTTCTTTTCTTTCATTCGACAGATTAACCCTCCCTTAACACCTATCACACATATATTTTGGGTACTACCTCTTTAAAAAAATTAACATGCGTTTCCCCTGGTAACTCAGAGAGCATATACCCCAAATCTAACTTAGTATCACGATAACGATTACCAAACAACCGAGGGAATGGCTTATGCTGGTTTACGGAACAATCGAGAGAGAGAGAGAGAGAGAGAGAGAGAGAGAGAGAGAGAGAGAGAGAGAGAGAGAGAGAGAGAGAGAGAGAGAGAGATTAACATGGTTGCACTTGTATATCATTTTTATCACAAGTGGTGATCTGAGATTACCACGAGTGATAAAAATGATGTGCAGGTGCAACCGTGTTATGATTTATTTATTTATTACATGGTTAGGCCTATTTCATGGGCATTAAATGGGGTACAATACTTGGAATTTTTGTCAGGGGTATACTGAAGAAATACACAACTTAAACAAGGAAAATTCTCATATTTGACTGATTTTAATGGTCCTTTTAATTATAGATTCATGTCCATTTGATGGTAGACCTCATAGCCGCCACGGCTCAGATTACAACAGGCCTAGGCCTAATTGCCCTTCAGTTCCACCTACAATTTTCATGTTTTAATCAGAATCATTGTCATATATAATTCTTATACATTTCTTCTGCGGAGAGGAATTGACAGTATTTATTTTGATTTGAAAAATTCCACCAGTTATTTGAGCATTTGCAGATAATTGCATAGGTTGCAGTACTCCTTTACGGCTTACTACACAAGATTGCGGGGGCGGATTATCGGAAGTATTGGCATTTATGATACGTTGAGAATTTTTTTTTCATTGACATATCCTCCCTGCGAAACTGACCACATGGATTGACATGCGTCATTATTCCCTGACTCGGAATTTGGCCTAGGGCTACTCATACTTTGCAATGGTAGCAACGTTTGGCTTGGACCATTTTTTTGTAGGCTCTACTACAGTCAACAAGTTTCATATAGCCTGTTGCCTTTCATGAGACAACTCAGAATAGCTGTTTATATTTTGAATGTTTTTTGTGTCCTGAGAGCTGTACAATGTCAGTATAATGTACATTTCTATCTTTTAGGTCCTGGATAATGGTTTTTCGTCCTGAAAGATTTGTCACTTTCTTACTTCCTTCTACAGCAATGCCTGCTTCCGGAAACATGCGTTTCATCTATCCATTCAAAGTGTTGACACCCATTGATCGAGTCAAATACCACCGTGACTCACACCGTTTTGATCGATTTATGCCTAGATAAAAGGGTGAATCAGGTGACAGCATATTCATGGGTCTCATTCTGGCATGCAGTTTATACACAGAAACAGGGTCCCGTGGGTCTCTTGGGTCCTTACTTGTAGCAAACATCTTTGGATTGACGGGCCTAATTTCTCAAACATCAGCACCGTTCCTTGTTTTAGTTCGACGCTCGTTGTAATCGACGTACTCCGTATCGTCTGATGCAGTACACAAGGTGACATACCCTCATCGTAAATCTCGATGTCTTTGCATCCTCTCAGGCCAAACTGGCGATTACAATGCCACCACACAGCATTCAACAGTGATTCACCATTATCCAGACCCAAAACTTTACATTCATACAAGAGTTCGAGTTCTGTAGGTGAGACAGCACGCGCCGCATTAGACCTGTTACCTTTTTCAGTAGTAATGCTCGAGCCATATTTCCCGTAAATATCTGTCTATGCTGCGAAATTTAGATCTGAGACCGGCTGGTTTATATTCTGTACCGTCTTTCTGGCGCACAGCAGTCTACTGACGAACTCTGCAAGCAAAGCATCAAGTTCAGTCTGTGGGATATCCTGAGGCTCGCGTAATTCTAGGTGTGAAGGCAGAGAATGAGCCAGTAAAAACTGACATCAGTGTCGGTTTTTCGTGCGGTATTGCAATTCTGCATTTGACAAAGTCACTGATCGATTTATCCATTGGAGAAAACCTTGCTAATGGTATAAGCTCAACACCACCGGTCAACAACATTTCCAGAATTTCAGTAGCCATTGCCTCTGCCGCCATCTTGTTGTCGTCTGCAAATATGCCACGATAAATACCGACCACAAGCAGAAAACCCGAAAGGATGCGTATATCACGTATATCATTCATTTTCACGGATTTCGACTATGCACATATATTGGGTGACTATACCAAAAATACATATGCCTGCTATTTCACTAAGATAGACCTAACCAATATATATATATATATATATATATATATATATATATATATATATATATATATATATATATATATATATATATATATATATATATATATTGGGGTGAGGGGGGGAGAGTGTGTGTTTGGGAAAAGCCTGTGAGAACAGTGAGGCGAAAAATAAATGGCAAGAGGTGTGGCACGCCTTTTTTTTTGTCCTTTCTCTACTAGGTGAGTGGAAGAATGTGTGTGTAGACCTGAATCTGGCTGGATGCAGGTCACAGGCTGCAGTGCACCTTAAATGTTCGTGTGCTCAAAACTGAAGTGCCCTTTTTTACTTGGTTTATGCAGCGAAACTTTGAAAGCATCAGTGGTTTCGACACTTTGTCTGCAGCGCACATTAAGGTATGTAATGTGCACGAAATCAAGACAAACGGGTCAGCAGACAGCTTACTCTCATCATATTTTGAGCATCTGACGTCCTAGTTCACGCAAAGTCTCGCAAATGCACTCTTAAACGTAATTACGAAAATTGGGAACTTAAAGGAATGTCAAATTCGGCTCTTTCCATCAAAACGGGCTGATGTTATTGAGCTTTACCGTCAGATTTTCACATAAGATCAAAGAAGATGCATAAATATTTTTCGAAGTAACTCTCACCACACCACAGCCTCCCCATCCCCACGCCCCAAGTTGAATGATGCAGTTGAGCAGTTTTTAGAGGTATGGCTGTGGGTGCTACTTAGATGTTTTATAGACATTTTTATGCAGACCCACTGATGTAGGCAGAAAATCGGAAAGTTTAATGCGTTCCTTGTTGTGCAACGTCACGCCAGGTATCATGTACCTCTTTTACATTAGCTGTAAAACCAGGAAATTGAGACATAGAGCATAAAACTGAATTATCCAGACAGATATTATCAATTTTCAGTGACACATTTGTATTGCTCAGCCAAAACGCGTGCCAGCATATATCATCCTAACAAGCGCAGCGACAGACATTTGTTCCAATTTAACTCAAGTCACTGGACCATGTGGTAGGACAAGTTTGGCCACAAGATGGCTCTTGAGGGCATACACGAATGGGGGTCTGGATCACCTTGGTTTGTCACGTGAGTCAGGAGTTTGTTGGAACAATTCCATACATGGATAAACCAAATTTACAATGTGGAATTCAGGTACAATGAACTGCTTACCCATGGAAAAAAAATGTCTTGTTCATGTACTATCGGAATGAATTGCGAAGCTTATCGTTTACAGAGTTGTGGAGACCATCACCATAGGTCCTACTGCATCATTCCAGGCAGCCTATTGAACCAAAACCCTTCTTTGTTCTCTTGAACCAAAATCCTTCTTTGCGCTAGGTCTTTGTTTTTAAAAAAAAAATATGCATTTACATTCGGTTCCAGTATAGACTGAATTTTCATAGCTATTACTGATATAATTGATATACAGGAAAAGTGTAGAATACATTCATTATGCATGGTTACTGTGCAGTAACAGGCATGCGCGTTGTCAATGAGTGGCGGGCCACGAGAAGGAGGCACCTTATCATCACAGACAACTTGTGACAGGGGCCTTTTATTTCATTCTCTCGGGGTTTTTTTTTAATAAGGTGTCATTGTTTACTTTTTCAGATTGCATGTATTCAGAGGAACTAATGTGATCTATCTATCTATCTATCTATCTATCTATCTATCTATCTATCTATCTATCTATCTATCTATCTATCTATCTATCTATCTATCTATCTATCTATATATATCTGTCTGTCTGTCTGTCCATCCATCCATCTGTCCATCCATGCATGCATGCATCCGTCTATCTTTCCATGTATCTACCTCTCTCTGTCTCTCTCTCTATCTATCGATCTATCTATCTATCTATCTATCTAGTGATAATGGATAATATGTTTACCATATCCCGCACAAAATGCACGAATGTTTTACATGTAATATGTATCTATAAAATGCATTTATCGTATCACCAGTGAGAAAACTAAAAGCATCCCTGCATATCAGTAAATGTGCCGTGTGCAGTGTATTATATCTGTTATTTTTAGCGAAAATTTACAGCATTTATACAATTTGGGTAGAATATGTTTAGGTATGACTCCTTCTTTGGCGTAGAAATCAAGTACAGCGCTGCAACATGTACCACTGGCAAGATTCTCTTATCAGTTAATCTTATGGTTCTCCATCCGTCATGCACAATTTATGCTTTTAACCTTTTTCTATAAACCGACATCCTATTTTTGTTCAAACATGATGAGGAGTGATGTACCTTCGGTAAGTTTCTACCAAGTTCACACCAATGGTGAAGTTCCATTTCTACGGTTTTGGCAAAAACATTCGAACAATCTTCTCTGAAACAACTTGGTCAAATCGTTTTGTTATTCTTTAGGATAATTCTTATATGTTGCTCGCCCTTAATTGTTCAGCATTTGGCGTGGACTTTTCTCTATTTTCATAGTATTTTGAGTGTTTCCTGACCTATCGCTCTTCTCTCGAAAAAGTGGCTGACAAATTCGTTTTGTAGGAAGGTCTCCAACACATGGCTCATTAAATGATGATACTCGTATTTGCTGTTTTTACCGGTACTTTGAAATAACGTAAGGATCGGTATAAATACACATCACCATGATTATCATCGGGACACAACTGTACACACATGTCATGTGACAGGATGACTTTCATTGTAGCTGCCAGATTTCAATACATTTTGTAGTAATTTGTTGAGGTCTCATACGCGGCACGGGTGCACACAGAATACAACACGGTCTTCCAGGCCGCATTGTTTGAGTGATACAAGTAATTAATATTTTTTCAGAAATGAACACACCAAATACTAAATTTACCAAAAATAAATTATAATACAAAATAAATAAAAACAAAACAATAATAGACAGATAAAATGTCCAGCGGATAATAACAAATTAAAATTAAGTGCATGTAATGGGAAGCTTGCACATTCATAGTTCTATTATTCCCACTAGGGCGGCGCTACTATGCTGGGGAGTTCAGAGGCACATGCACACCCAGCACCACGGTAAAAAAAATAATGTGGGCAAACATCAGAGCCATTCCTTATGCACTTATTATCATATATAAGCATTATTTCCCCCTAGCGGGAATAACGGAACTATGAATGTGCAGGCTTCCCAATGGTAAGTAGCTATTCTTTTTAATAACAATTATTTAAGGCTATGGCTAAAATTTCAAATTTGGGGATGGGGTCCTGATTAAGTCTTTGTCTATTCCCTGATACATGCATTATACGTGTTATGCTGATAGGAAAAGGTAGGGTGCCCACTATACCCATATGATAGACAAAACAAAATAATTCGCCAACTCTGTTATCTTTTGCTCTGGTCATTAATTTATAGGCCTCTCCATTTCACTCTTTGCCAGTGATAACGGGGACTGCATGCTATGCATGAAAAATACAGATGGTTCTTCTCAGTTTTAACAGACTGTTTCAATCATGATGACAGTAAGTAATCTGTAAGAGTGCATAAGACAACCTGTAAGAGTGCATATAATTCCATACATTGATCATATTGACATTAAGTCACAAGAATACGTGTTCTTTGCGTTTTATGTTATAGTCTTAAATAGGTTATTATGTTTATCATGTTGACTTTTGGAGTACCTGTTGATTACCCTTCACCTACTTTTAATGCTGGAATTTAAAAAGCATGACTCAATGAGCTGTATCAATGTAAATTAATGACCTTTAATGTTTTCTTCAAGGTCTATACTTCAAAGAATATGACTAATGCTGGCTGGCGTTGAAGCATGGCTATGAATACATGATTAATAATGGTTTTCTGATTGAACTTTATCACTGAATGAGCAGGTGCATGAGTCTCCATAGTGCTGCGATCCTGAATTTAGACTGACTTAGGCTTCCAATAATCAGGTATAGGAGGTTGGGACTGTAATTCTAGAAATTTGCTCACATTTGGTTAAATATGGAAATTCCACTACACTACTAGGATTAGCTGGGGTAAAAACCTGCAGGTGGTAAATTAAGTAAGGCTGAAATTTGAAGTAACTCAAAACAAACTGTATCAATTTTTTAGCAGCAATTTATGGCTCAGAATTCAATTCTGTTGCTCACCATCGAGTGGACTAAAAGTTGTTATAGTGCTCGAAACAAACGTTCTACTACAGGCCACATCCCCGTTATTTGATCTAATCATTTGCATAATTAACTGATGAGCTGCATAATTAATGTCTGCTATATGGTGCTCAATGAAAATATATTTAGCTATTTTTTTTTGTAAAGTAATGAAATCAGGCTGAAGGCAGTGGCACTATGACCTTTGAACATGAACTGGCCCCTCGACCTTTAGTGATGCGATACACATTGATATCATACATTTTACAAAAGTACAGATCAAGACCTTTCCAATGATACAACTTATGCCCATCCCCTCCTCAGGTGGTCGCATTCAACCCCGTGGCCCATGGCATAAGATATTGTTTAAATGAAATAAACGATGCCTGTCCGTACATAAAAACGTCAATATATTTCTCTGGGTATTATGTAGGTCATGTTATCTCTGCATCTTGAATACAAAATACTCTGAGAAATTCACTTTTTGAAGCGGGGCTATTTGCAAGTCGGTGACGAAAAGGTCTAGCGTTTTTCCATTAACAAAATATGTGATTCAGGCTTAGTTCGTCAGAAACATATAATTACACACACACACACACACACACACACACACACACACACACACACACACACACACATTATATATATATATATATATATATATATATATATATATATATATATATATATATATATATATATATATATATATGTGTGTGTGTGTGTGTGTGTGTGTGTGTGTGTGTGTGTGTGTGTGTGTGTGTGTGTGTGTGTGGTCTAATGGCACAAACTCTCATTATGATAACCATTTAGGAGAAAATGGCATCGCGATAAAATGAATAGGGTCTTCTAGTATATGACCTGTTCACTTTATAAGTACAAGCCCTGTGTCTCCGATGAGCCTACAGACATGATACGTAGGACACAAACGCAAGCACCCTTTGGACATCTTAAATCTTCTTTCTATCCCTACGCACCACGACATGTTACGCGAATCTCTCCCAAAGCACCATACTGAGTAATGGTAATCTCTCAAAGAACTATGCTTGTTTGTTAGTGACTCCATACACCAAAATGGGTTCCGTTAATCTCTCCTAGCATCATGCTGGGATATGTTATGCTCTTCAGGCATTATGCTGTGTTTCGTTAATCCCTACGAGCACTACGCTTAATTGTGTTAGTCTCTCCAAGCTCTAACCTGGATCACGTCAATGTTTTCAAGCATTACTCTGGATAATGTTAATCTTTCCATGCATCACGCTGGGTTACATTTGATCGAGAACTCGTTGAATACACGTACTGTTTCTGTTCGCACTTGTCATTTTCTTCCAGCACATGATTTATACCCTTGGATAACATCAGGCAGTGACACAATTGTCTGGTAAATTATAACGTCGGTTGTTTCACAGGGATGCATGTATGGAATGGTGTATTGTACTTATATTTATAAGCTGCGTTGGGTACAACAGTCTGAACGGTTTACGCCTAGCTTTGTCTATTTTTTTGTAAGTTCAATGCCTTCAGTTCTATTGCATTTTTGAACATCCAGGATTAAAAATAGAAATAGGGAAGTTTTATTTGTCTTTGTTGAGACTTAATGGGTTAATCCTTTTCCTGTACAAGTGAATAACATTCTTTTTCACTCTCTCTTTATTGAAAGTACAACATGAGTCGCGTTCAACCTCAAACGATGTTTGAATTCATTTTTTATGGGCCCCTCTTAAGGAAGATCTGTTATATATATATATATATCATTTCACAGCATAGGGTCTGTACTTTTAAACCCAAAATGTCTCTTTTCTAATTCTAAACTTTTGATAACACCAGAATTGAATGTAGCAAAATAATAGCTCATATAATTATTCAGTAGCAAATGTGTACATTTGTAAAAGGGTGGATGTGAATGTCGTTATTATAAGCTTTTACTACAAAAAAATCTTTTAAAGCTGAAGGAGCATTTTGCGGCAATGTAAGCTGTTATACTGTTCACAATGTCCATCAGTGCATTTATCAACACTCAGCAAAGGTGTCATGATTAGTTTATATGGATATCTATATTTTGGTAATGCGAAATATAACGATATCTTAAGTAAAAAGGCACTCAAAAATACCTTGTTTTAATTTCATAATATTGGAAGTTATATTAAAATTGTAAGGAAACAAAGAAATACCAAGGCCATGACGTTCTGTGTTTGGGATGAGTTAGCTTATTTTGTAATTAATTATTCTGGTTGTGGATTGGCCGTGCTGTCGTCAGCCATGCCCGCTTCCATATTTGGGCGGCTCAGCAAAAGAATGCTGCGTTATTCCAAGAAAACTTTCGTGCAGGCTGAAATTCTTCAGACAGCACAGTATCTGAGGGCCAGATAACTTCTATGTTGGTATCTATCAATAGAGTGATTATCCAAAGCAACAGTGGTTGTGTTGTTTCATTATTTATCCTTCTGTGGTTTTGCAAGGTGAGTCAAAATTCATTTACAGAACGTTAGAGTGAGCATATTTTCTACTTGCTTTCTGTTCCAGCTGTATTTTTGTAAAGAATGTCTGTTCTGTATGCAGACCTTGAGTGAATGGTTATCAAGAAGTTAGTAGAGACATAGAATTTTCCGCACACACATATTGCATTGGTATCCCCAGAGGGTAATTGATATCTCTTATACTCAGAAATCATCTCGCCACTTTCCAAACCTCCACTGTCAGACCAAGTGAGTAAGAGAGCTTCCCCGCAGTAAAAGAGAGTAGCGACATAGGTACTGAACAAAGGCACTAAGCGTCATAGGAATATATATGTGTTGACTTGAAAAAAGCATTGACCCTTCGGCAGTGGGTGCTTTCAATAACTTCACCTTGCGCGGACCAGGCCCCTTGCCCTTTTCACGCTTGGCTACTGACTCAAGCTACGGAAAAGTGAAAGTTGTGCATGTGTGCATGTATATATATATATATATGTATATATATATATGTATGTATGTATATATATATATATGTGTGTGTGTGTGTGTGTGTGTGTGTGTGTGTGTGTGTGTGATTTCACTTATGGTTTCATGTAGAATTTAAACGTGTATTTTTAAAGATAATATATATTCAGTTTATATCGATTATTTGCTCTTTGATTAAAATAAATGTGTGTTGGTGTATGTGGATCATACTTCTTGGAATTTGAAACTTTCTGATATCAGCATAAAGAAAAGTATAATACTTTTCAGCACCCTTACAGTATCATTCTTGCACATAAGTAAAAAAATCAATCAGTAGCTTAACTGTATGATACATTTACACGCCTGTAGTCGGTTTGTCATTTCTTGTCAACTATCATTTGATGTACACTCTGGCAAATCTTAGCTGGGATATGGGAATATATATGTACTCTTGAATAATCCACAAGAACAAAAGAACAAATTTTTACGTAGCCCCACCACAAAAGTTTCACTTATATTTTCAGACAATTACAAATTACAAGATTATTTTCACTGTGTTCTTTGGACTAAGTTCATTGACCTGTGGCGGTAATTAGATTTTCAGACAATTACAAATAACAAGATTATTTTCACTGTGTTTTTGGACTAAGTTCATTGACCTGTGGCGGTAATTAGATATCTCTGAAAATAATAAGAGCCACAAAAAGCTCATTTCATTTCAACATTTGCAATAGCGATTTTGGCGAAGTTCACTTTCCGAAAACCTCTCGCAAAAGAGCGAACGAACTCTCTCTTTGAAACAAAACAAACTACATAATCCTGAAATTTTAAGGGCCTTTTTAACTGATGGCTCCAAGTGGCCCATTTTGCTATTGTGACCCAGAGCGGGTGTAAACCATTTGCCTATTCAACCAGGTACCACATATAATTGGCACACTAACCCAGAAGACTAACGTTCGAAATAAGATCACTGTGGGTTATGTCAAAAGATACGTGAAATCAGGAACGTATTGGTATTTCCACCGAGTTCTTCCTCAGCATGACAGGAATATGTCAACCGTTATTTTACGACACGTCGCCCTTTTTTTATTTTTTGTGATAAAATGTGCATCATCTTAAGAGGGTAAGTGGTCAGTACCAGTGCTGCAGAAGTTTTTGTGTCATGCCAAATGAAAGACAAACTATATGTTTTCCTTTTTGAAAGACATGCAACCGTCTCCTCGCTTTTTAACGCCTCATGCGAGAGAAGTTGTGTGGTCTGTGCAACCAGCTTACAGGTTATATAATCTCATATGAACACAGATGCCACATTATTCTTATAATCACTCTGTCAAGACGATCGTATTTGGACTATTATTTCAATCAGCATTCAAATATTTTTTCAGAATGAAAAAAAAAAAAAAACAAGAAAAAAAACATTGATTTGTTTGTTCTTGCTCTCGGATAAGCGATCTTAATGGCAGCATCTTGTTTATTTGTTGAATTTTAAACAGGCATTCAAAGATGAAAACAACTTTTGAAGTGGATAGTTTTCTGTCAAATTTCGAAAATCTATCACAAAAAAAACCCTTAACCTTCGGCACACAATGTCACGTGTAGTGGGATTAGGCGTGGTTACTGGTTATCACGCTTGCAAAAATGAAGAACCGGATCTTTATCCTGATATTTATATCTTTCACATTTTAAGCTATGAATATAGCGGTTGATGATGCGTCTTGCGTCCGGTATAAATGAGGCATGTATATGTATGCATAGTGTCATTTCTAAGCATTTTCCCATTTGGGGAGTCCCGTTGAAACTAGAAAAAATATGATTTGCAAGTCTGTTTTATGTGCGTAGAAAATTTATAAAATGAAACTGTTTTTTTGTTGAATGATAATCGGATGTATCTTGACCACAGTTGTTTGAACTGAAACTGCCCCTTTATCTTTAATAGGTTGAAAGTGGTGAATATTAAAACTTAGTCTGCCTAATTAGCACAATTTCAAATTTTCTAACTTTCATTTTAATTTAATTAGACACAACTATACGATACCAATCAATTGTTGTTGCCTCTCAACTAGTGCCATTTCACACTTTTAAGCTTGAATTTCATCAAAAGTAAAAACTAAGGTATACACAAAATTGCAATGTTTAATTAAAATGTGCCCATTGTAGAGAGGCCCCATTCCAGAGAGAGTTGGTCCTTATAAGTATGCATGAGTATGTTCATGTTGAAATGGGCATTATTTGTACATCTGTACAATATATATATATGTAATATTATAATCCAATGGGAATAACTGCAAGTAAAAATATAATTGTCTTTGTTCCTTTATCACATGGGAAAAATAAAGAAGGAGAAATCAAAAGAAAAACACACACACACACACACACAAATACGGGAGCCAATCATATACTAGTGGACCTATGAAGAAAAGGCATCATCACATAAATTACAAGAAACAAAATATCAAAAGTCTGCCGATGCAGGCTTGAGCAAATCAGTTTGATGACCCTGATCCACTTTATGAACTTCATAATCACAGAACTCAGGACTGATCCACTCCTGAGTTCTGTGATTATGAAGTTCATAAAGTTGCCGAAACAGGCATTTAACACTAGAAGATTGTTAGGTTTCGGGTGGTTCAGCCAACTCTCACAAGCGTCGGCTATTTATAATGGGGATGTATCACATCACGATCTTCTGTCCAGATACGCAGTGGTCTCGAAGGATCAAGGGCAAGCTGAGATCGCCACAGGCACAATGTGTCTACTTATGAAGCCTCATATCTTGAAGCATTGCGATGGGGCTACCTAATAATTTGGGATTTACAAGTCTTTTCAACATGAAGAGCAAGACATTATATATATTTTGTTGAAAATATGTGTTATTACACAGTTGTTGGGTTTATTTTCTCATTTTGGTGGAAGACCTATGCCTTTCAAAGCAGGCAGTCAACTGTACTATAAACACAAAGTCACCTCGAAGACAGGTTTTGACTGTCAAGGCTTATTTATTATGCATACAAAAATGGTTGCATAAAAGCACACAGGTAGATAACAGCAACCAGAATGTACGTGTTGACGTAGAAAGGGAGAGGGGCATGAAGTGGGTATCCTGGTAAGTCCCCAAGGCATTCAGTGAACTCAGCATAGACTGAAAATTCCTCAAATTCTGTTTTCATGCCATATGAGTTGCCATTGACACAAACCCATTTATCAAAACTGGGAATGGCGCCTTTATGAAGAATAGTTTTGAAGATTTGGAACATATTTACTGAAATGGAAGTAGCCAGTAATTAACATAATTTTTAACATATCAAGTTATACTGAGAGACCAAATCCAAATAGTAGCGAAGACAGAAAGGAGAGAGAAAGAAAGAGAGACAGAGAGAAAGAAAGAAAGAAAGAAAGAAGCAAACAAACAAAAAACAAACAAACAGCACATCTGTGGTGGTATACAGACATAATGAAACACTTGCAGACATAATAGCAAAAAAAAAAATAAGAAGCTAAAACAAAAAAACCTGAACTCATGGGCTCCGACCTGAAATTCATGCTCGTATGTGTAATAGTGTGTCATGTCTGTGGAGGGAATTATGAAATCAAAAGATCCAGCATCTAGTAAGAGCATATCTAGAGGCACACACACGTTGAGGACAAGTGATTTGTGCTATAAACTCCCATAATCTTGCAAGAATGACAGAAAGCATCCCACAATTAAAGTGAGGCATATGACAGATCGTTTTACCACTGAAGGCAACGCAGTAACAGACTTAAATGTCACTCTCGTCTATTGCCAGGCTCGGCATATATGCTGATATATACGTGCAAACTGAAGTAAAAAAAGGTTTAAAAAAGCCTGAAATAAATACATTATATTTAAACATGCATTATACTGTGGAGTATCAACATATGTTGCGACTACATGTATTTTGTTTCAACATGTTCCTGATTTAATATCAGTTGAGTCTGTTCCGGGAGCTTAAATTTGTTTTTCTCTTTTTCTCTCGTGCATGTGCCGGGTAAACGGGTTATGCGTTGTAGTGACCCTACCCAGAAAATGTCACGCCAACCACCATCCATATTTGTATTTCTGTACGCTTTGTGGTCTATATGGTTTCTAATGAAGATGGCATTTAAGTAGAGGCAAGGTATCTACGCATCCATGAACGTTGTAGTAAGGGTCATGATCACAGGAATCTCTCAGTGTATCATTCAGGATTACAATTCAACCATTTTTCATCTGCTTTCTGTTGATGTAAAAGATGTCAATTAGCAATTACATATATTCTGCTTTCAGCTATAAACATAGCCTTGAAGAAACATGTCATACAGAGTGGTATTTATCTAAACTTTGAATTTGGCGATGGAGCAGATAATGCTGTGGATGGAGATACGAATCCAGACATTGCACAACACCATTGTTCTCACACAAAAGCAAACAATAATGCCTAGTTGACTGTGGATTTTGGCAGCCCGGTACTTGTTGGGAGTCTGAAGATTTACAACAGGCTACATGATCCAGGTTTGTGGTTTTGGAATTTAAAAAAAAAAAATTCACGCTATATCGTTGCCCCTGCATAATGATGACTGCAATAAAAATATATATCTTTATTTTTTACCGATGGCACAAAGGGTGTGCATATCAAAAATAAATTAGCCAGAGAGGTCTTAATGATCCCCCAATAAATAACCAAAGCTGAAAATCAGTATTTTGGCAACAAGTTTCTACTGCCATATTGACATTTTCGAACAGGTGATATATAAATTCAACCCACCGCCTTTGCAGTCGTGTAAAGAGACAAGTGCACAAAGTGTTCTCGGTATTTTCCGCAGAAATATCACAAATTTACGCCAGAAAGTGATTTTTTTATTTCCTTATCTGAGAAGTGCCAACGTTTATATCCATAAAACGAAATACAATAGAAACGAAACAGTCTCTGGCGATTATAAAGTAATGATAGTGATGATGTAAGGTAAAATCAAAGTGTGCTTGTAATGTGGTCACCACAGGCGGCTGAAGACTCAATTTTGTGCTCATACGGTGATGCATTAATGAAGGACATTACATTTCTCCTCGAATTTGAAATTGACCATTTTTCCTTTGTTTGGTTAGACTACCATTAAACAACTGCTGAACTTCAAAACTAAATACAGAAACTATTACATTCAAAATTTATTGTTCCTATGGTATTATTATGAAGACATGCCGAATTAAAATACTCTGGATGAAAAAGTGAGCCATCCCACTTGTTTTACCTGGGTCATATTTTGTAGGACGTTCCTGCAATTTATGGTTAATCTATTCACACTACTGTTTTATCTTCAGAGTTACAGAAACTATTGTGGTTCTAAAAAGGACCCTTGCCAATATAAGTGCTTGCATATGGGTGCTTTCAGTATCGCTTGTGGCCTTCGTGTTCCTGTCCCTATTTTCCTTGGCATACCGTTGACCAGTTTGGCTATCTCTGGGGAATGCCATTCGTATGTTTCCTTAGGCGCTGTTCGAGATGATCAAGGGTGGCTGGGGGATTGTAATTCTCATTACTGATGGGACGACTCGGAACACACCAAAGGTGTTAAATCGGGAATAAGTCTGGAGATCGTACAGGCGTACGCAGCATGTGGATGTTGTCACCCAGGCATGGCTTAACAGTGTGGAGTCTAGCAATATTTTGCTATGCGATTACGTATGGATGCTGCTGTGTCCACTGTAACACAGTAAGGGAATCTCATTAAGACAAAGCTGGTCAATGAGGGTACCTGTTACCCTGATCAGTTTGTTCTTTCAGCTGCAGTGATGCCTGCCCATATCATGAAGCTGTAATTATCATTCTCGCATCCTGTACAATGCATATTTCTGCAAATCACTCTTCATGGGATGCAACGTACCTTTATGCATCCATTGTGGAAGTCCAGGCTGAATCTGGATTCATCAGACAACATGTCATTCCCAGAGGGTGGACTTTGAGGGCTGCTGACACCACTGTATGCAGGCAGCCTTGTATGGAGGCGAAGAGGGATCCATACTACAGAGCAGCATATAACCTCAATTTTGCTCCATCGCCACTTTTATGCCCGGATGTTGCATGAATCATGCCACTTTTGCTAAAATCTTTGGGTGTGATGAAACAAATGTAGTTTTGGAAACTATACTAAGTAGCGATCATCTTGATCATGCGAAAGTCTGGGTCTACCAGATACTGCTTTTCTTTCGCATTTCCTTGACAACTGAAAGCTCCCCTAGCATTTCTTTCCTGTCAAAAGGGAATGATGCATCTGCCTGGTTTATGTCATGTAGCGACGGAACGAGTTCAAGCATGCAAACAATCTTTCCTAAGAGCTCTCAAAATCAGAGTTTTATTGTCAGTGATGCCACAGCAAGACATGCTGGCTGTCACTGATTTCTCATGTGCTTGCAGCAGGCCATTTAAATCTATGTGCACCTGGATACTGGAGGCTCCTTGTACCAATTCCTTTGCTTATCCCGGCCTTATCGTAATTGCAGGCCATCTTTTTCTCACTCTGTGGGGGCCATGAACTTGGCTTGCAAGCACATGTTACGCAACTGCATAATTAAAGTATGTGTGTCAATATAAATGAGGGATAATTGATAATTTTAAAAGCTCTATATCTTCAAAAATATTATAGATAGACACAAAGGTCTAACTTACACATATAGGTTTGCAACAAATGGCAAATCCAATAGCACACAAACAAAAGTTGGGGAATTTGAATGTATTCTAAGAACACCAATTTTCTCCCCAATCAATTAATGCAGGTTTTTAACTGCTTGTTAACCTGTGCTTGATCTGCAAGGTGCAAGGCAACCATTTTGCATCCATAATTAATCAGCTTCTATCCATGCATGCTGGGAGGTGTATGGTGTGCAAGGTTTGGTCTTGTAGCAAATTGGAGGGGGTAGGATCCCAACAACTGTGTACTGAGGCTCTCAATATAAATACAGAGAATCTCTTTCTGTTCATGCAAGAATAGATATTCTCCACGCTAACATATTATATGTACTAGGCAGGCTATGAGCTGTCAGTGCACCATGACTGAGACTGGTATTCTAGCTAGTCTGTTTTGCCTGAGGCTATGTCAGTCTGCTGAACTTATCAGTCCCAAGGGAACCAGCCAGCCTCTGGACTTCTTGGCAGACCAAGCCTCAGTTTACCCTCAGTAAAAAATAAATTACTTGGCCAGACCCAGTCTGTTCTTCATTTTCTATCTTTTCTTTCTTCTCCACGACCAAGTTGGTCTGGTGATTTTTTCAAGCACTATTTTTTTGAAAACCACCATACCTGCAATGGTGACTGACCTAACCTATGAAATTATGCATCTCATTTGGAATAGTCATGATGTTAAAAAGTATGCAAACTAGGGGCAATTAAAATTTTAAAAGCTCTATATCCTAGAAACTATTGCACATACTCAATATTTCAGTGTGCATATATAGGATTGTGACACCTGCCAATATAATGGACAGCATAGGTTGTACAATTTCAAATGTTTAAAGGGCTTTGAAAAATTTCAAAGTTGAATATCTCCAAAAACTATTATGCATAGATATAACATCCCAACTTCTATATCTAGGTTTGTGGCAAAGCCACATCCAATGAACCATGAACCAAAGTAGGATTTTAATTTATGCAAATTAGGTGAACATGCAAAATGTAAATCTTCAATAGCTTCAAAACTATTATAGATAGAGGTGCCATTCCTACTTCAATTTAAAAGTTTGTGGCAATGCCCAATCCAATTGAACCAAATTTGCATGCTTTCAATTTATGCCAATTAGGAAACTACAGAAAATTAAAAATGCTGAAAAACTTTAAAAATTATTACGGATAGTAGTTTTACTAAAACTTCATTTTATAAGTTGGAGACATGGCCGCATTTAATGACCCAAGGGCCAAAGTTGTAGCATTTTACTTTATAAAAAAAATAGGCTAATACACGAACTTTAGATTATATTGGCAATGGCAAAGTGTAGCATTTCAAACTGTTCTCAATCTGAAGGCACCTAGACAGATTTGAAGTCAAGTAATTCCTCTTTTCTAGTTTCTTTCTTTGTTTCTTCTTTACCAGTTGTCACTTTTCTCTGAGACTATTATACAAAGAAATTCCAAGTTTGGCACAATTGTACCTCTATACAAGAAGTCTGGCCTTCTTATGCAGAGGAATGAAGATATTAAAATTATGCAAATTAAAGGCATTTGACACTTTAAATCTTGAAAATCTTCAAAAGTATAAAAGATAGAGATGTCATTCAAACTTTTACTGGAGGGTTATTGTTCATTGCCCATCTAATGAATTTAAAACAAAAGCTGCAGCAATTTAAATTGTGCTAATTAGCAGCATTTGAAATTTTAAAACTTGAATATCTTCAAAATTATTGTAGCTAAAGATGTCATTTGACCTTGTACTAAGGGGTTAAGGACAATTGTGCTTTTAATGAATCTCAAACAAGAGTTGTACAGATTAAAATTATGCTAAGCAGCATTTGAAATTTTAAAACTTGAATATCTTCAAAACTATTATAGACAGAAAAGTCATTTAAACTTGTACTAGGGGTTCTTGACCATTGTGCATGTAATGAATATCAAACAAAAGTTGACCTAATTTGAATTATGCTAATTAGCAGTATTCAAAAATTTTAATCTTGAATATCTGCCACATTTGCATTCCCCGTGACCTCGAAAAAGTAAGTCATGGTCAGCTATGGCATGTTATATATAACTTCCACACATGATATATGTTTGTTGTATATTTGGTAAAAGTGACCTTATACAGAAGATATTTCAAACCAAATATTATCTGATATTTGCCATCCACCTACAAGTGGCGCCACTAGTTTTGTTCTGGATCGAAATATTCACCACCAGAATATTTTCCATAAACTTCAAAAGGATCCACTGCAAATCAAACACACCAGAGCCTTTAAGTAATTTTTTGGCCATTGCATTACGTAAGTCAATTATAGATAGAACTAACAAATTGTAGATGTTATAGTGTAAAAAAGAAATGGTTTACAGACAGACGGGCACACGGACATGAGCGATTACATAAGCTCTGCCGCCCATGGTCATTAGAACAGACAAACATACTTCATATAAAAGATGGTGTGAAAGGTGAAAGAAAACAGCTAACAAACCATGCCTTCTAAAAATGAAAATCCCAAGCTCCAAGGATTTGGTCAGTTCAGCGGATGGGTGGAATAAATAAACGACCGTGCACTTGGGGCAGCAAAAGGTGTTACACCCAGGCAATTTGCACTTGCCAGTCAACGCTGCAATCGAGATCTTAACTCTTTTAGTGCCAATCACTTCTCAAGTCGGTCTACTTTAGTAAAACTAGTCTGAATTATCATTCAGATCTTAGATTTGTATTCGATGTAAAAAGGCCTTTCATTCAAGTACCAGCATGCCTGAAGTTCCTGAGAAAATACGCCAAGTGAATACTTTTCTCGGGCGCGCATTGCGCCCAATAGGCGCTGAGAACAGATGTTGACTCAGTTTAACATTTGTTACTGAAAGGGTTAAAAATGTTCTCTGCGAGGAAGTGATTCTTCTTGTCGGCTTTTTTATATATGCACTGTTGTGTCCTCTTTATACTGTAAAACACTACAAGTAATTCCTACTGTACTATGTATATTATTCAGTCTAAATAGAGGAAAGATTGTAAGGCACATGTATGTGAGGGCACCTCGGGTTGTGATGGGGAGTTGGCTGCCCACTTGATGACCCACGCCTGCCTTCAGCAAACATTATGCAGGGCAAGGTAAAACTCATGGGGCAAACATGAATACCAAATGAAAGGTGTACATTTGCATGTCGATCATGTCCTTCATCGTAGTGCAGTCTGTTAACCCCAAGCTAGTGAGGTGATTCAATTTATTAATTAATTAATTAATTTATTTATTTATTTATTTATTTATTTATTTATTTATTTATTTATTTATTTATTTATTTATTTATCAATCCGCATCTACCTACCCATCTATCTATCTATTTATCTATCTATCTTTCTATCTTTTATTTATTCAGTTGTTTTCGTAACGTCTGCAGGCGGAGAAAATAGGCATGCATACGCTGCATCGAAATGCCTTATACTAATAGAGAAATATAAAACAGAATCTAATCATAAAACTGTGACCATACATGTAAATCAAACATCAAATATGCATGAATTCAAAGCATAATACCATATTAGATGCAATTAGAACACAATATGAAATAAATATATACAATTGACAAATAAACTGAGGTTAACCTAATCACTCAAATTGTGAAACGAAATATTTATTTGCAAATGAATCATAAACTGGAATCGAACTTGACAATGAAGACTTATGACGTGGTACTAAATCCACAAATTAAAAGATAAGCTATACGTGGAATAAAAACACATAAGATGAGTGTTGAAAAAACTGCTGCACCAGAAACTGGGGCAACCATAGTCGCGGGAACAGCTTACGTTCACTAGTGCGTGGCTGAGGCAGTGTTCACCTTGCCAAGAGATAGCCCATAGCCATCCTATGCCTGTGTGAGCTGTGGCACCAGCCGCACGTGACCCTCCTGTAGCATGAGAGATAACTCGGAATATTACATAACTGTACTTTCTTCATAACATACGCGGGGGGGGGGGATATGCCACCCCCCCCCATTGGCTTAACATAGGCTACTCTAAATATGCCTCTATATGGAAAACATGGGTGTCGTATGGAATATTATGTAACATCAACAGGATAGCTTAGGGTATATGTGAGCAGTCACCCGCACAGACAACAGCCAGAGAGATGCAAAGAGTGAGTCTGGTATTGGGGTGCCTATGGGCTTTATAAGGGGGCCTTGGCACTACTGGTATCATTGTAAATCCAAAATTCCACAGCATACGGGTCACTCACAACTATCTAAATCTATCAGGGGCACAATCATTGAAATGTTGAAGGCTGGCCTTTCCCAGCGGGAGGTTGCCAGGATAATGGGGTCCTCCATGCCATCGGTAAAAAGGTGGTGAAACCGTTTTCAGGAAACCAGAGGATGCAAGAGGAATGTTTGATCTGGACAACCAAAACTGCCAGATGGGACGGAGCCTTTGGACCGAAAGGTGTCATCGGAAGTGGCACCAGGACTGCAACATCAGAGCAGCTCAGTCTACCATTAACAACTGACTAATGTCGACCAAACTGAGGGCATACTACCCTGCCATGACCATCCCTCTCAGTCCTGCACACAAGACATGACCAGTGCAGTGGAGTGAGGAACATGCAGCCTAGGCCAGAAATCAATGGAACAGCATGATGTGGTCCGATGAATCCCGATTCTGCTTGGATTTCTATGATGGAAGAATCAGGGTTCGACGAATGCCTTTTGAGAGGTTCGTAGAAGAACGTATACTTGAACTTGATTGCCATGAAGGAGGAGGCAGTGTCATGTGTGTGTGGGGGGGGGGGGGGCAATTACAGACACAGGGAGTACAACTCTCATTAGGTGAATAGAACACGAACAGGATAGTGCTACGTGGATGAGATCCCACCCAAAGTTGATGAGTGGATCCTACAATATCCAGCAATAATGTTTCAACAGGATAACACATGACCACACTGCCTGAGTTAACATGCTGTATCTACTGATTTGGTGACGAAGTGGGTGGTATCTCTGGAGCTGGCAGTTGTTATTCAGTCTCCCTCTGTCAATTGTTTTGGGAATGTAAACTGATTATGAGAGGTAAGGCCTGCTAAGATACCTGAGACACAGAATTTTGCATTAAACGTTTTGACGAATGATGATGTGGTGTAATGGCAAATTAAGCCAATAGTCTGATGCATACGAGTCCAGCCATTATACATGCACCAGTGAGAAAGAAAAACTGTGAAATGGTACGTTATCCGGTGTACACTGTCAAAGATGAAGGTGAAGATAATGGCAGCATTCTCGTCTAATATTAGTATGTGTGTGACGTAAATTGTCGCCGGAATAGAAGACAATACAAATCGACTCCAGCAGCAACTTTGTAATCATTACAAGGGAATAGTTTCCCGCGGTAATGGAGACGTAATTTGATTGGACAGACCTCACACATATAGCATCTGTTCAGCAAGACTGTCGGGAAGATATGTAGCCATCCAGAAGTCCAACAATTAGGACACAGATGGGGATCTTAGAACTTATGAAGGGCATCTTTCCATTTGTAAGGTCGAAATTTTCCAGAAACGTAAGTGTCTTTATGTTTAAAACACCTACATGTGGAGCTGATGTTTCGAATATAGAAGGTTGCTATATAAAAAAGTTGCTGATGGCGGCCCCTTTTAACTCGAATAAGAATCGTATGTTTGAAGTACAATATTGAATTCCGCATGCAGCCCGCATGTCCCTTATAAACAGCTTTATAAGACATATAGTGACAGTAATTGAACCACACAGAATATTTTAACTGCCGACCAGATGTTACAGCAACCAAGATGCTCAGACTGGAGAAGGGAATCTCTTTATCAGCTTAATTAGCACAAGCAACACAAGGAATACAGCAAAGATGCTATCTACACCTTAGTTGGCATTTGAAGTAATCATAATAAGCTCCGTTTAGAATTTAAGCCAACAGAATCCAACATGTGGTATAAGATAAAAGGTGTCCTCTAGGCTGTTGACGTGCATCAGTTAGAACATCCTGAGAAAAATACAACATATCAAGCATCAATCTGCAGCGACTGTGTCATTCAATCCCCAGTACACTGCAGAGGAAAACACAATAAACTAATTTGAATTTAATATAGGTGCTAGTTGTCTATTTCCTACGATTGTCTCTTTGCAGCAACCAGAAAATGGAAGTAGAGTAGGGGACGCACGAACATAGTAAGAGCCTAACGAAATCTTAGTTTTCCCTTTTGTCACCTTATCCGCATAATAATAAAGTATTATTATTATTATTATTATTATTATTATTATTATTATTATTATTATTATTATTATTATCATTATGGTGATGGTGATGATGATGATGATGATGATGATGATGATGATGATGATGATGATGATGATGATGATGATGATGATGATGATGATGATGATGATGATGATGATGATGATCGCGCATGACTGAATTCATAGTTATGCTGGTCTGCTGTTACCAAGTGGGACACACTATCGTGACCACAGCGGAGGCTTAACTGTAAAACTATGGAACGTAATCCCACACATCCATGAATACTTGTCAAGATTCAACAGTTTGCGCTGTCAGCGCTACAGCCTGGCACCTTACAATTGTACACAGGCATATATCAGGCACAGTACAGCTTTAACTTCATCAAAAATGACTCTTTCAAACTTTCCCACTTTCTTCACCTCTATACACTTTAATTTGGCTGTCGATGACCCGCTGATAGTAGTGTGCCACATCACACGAAATGCCGTTTAATCTCGTCACACGATCCTGGTGGTCAAAATTGAAAAAAATAAATTGCATTAGGTTGGTATCCAAAATTTGCTTTAGTTTCAAACTGATTAATCTTTTTGTGGAGTGACTTTCATCTGTTGTATCATAATGGTGACATTCCTTACAAAATCAAAAGAATCTGTTATGTCATGATCGTGAAATCCCTTTAAGAATCACAAGAGTTGCGTATTTTATGTACAAAAAGTAATTCATTGTGGGACTTTGGTATTACTAATCAATAGCAAAACTAAAGAGACTCAGAGAGGCGAGCATCTGACAAAACATTACATTGAAAATCTTCATCAAAGTTCAATAGTAACTAAGTGACCCTAATAGGGGAAATGGCCTTATTTATCAGACTACTTAGAACACAGAAACACAAAGAAATAGAACGAAGACAATATCTACACCCAAATGACCTTTGAAATCCTTGAGATTAGACATGTACAATTTTCAAACATGCTGTGAACGTTTCATTCTAATCCTTACAGCAGAACTCTGCTGCTCATTGATATTCCACTCTTTGTTTAATCAGGTCCTTTAGGAAAAAAATACAATACGGCAGTGCAAAGCCAGCTTTTTTTGAAAAAAGAGGAGTATTTGCAAGCGGCATTCATTAAATATCATTTTACAAACACTACATTGTGCGTACCTAGCGGGGTCAAGTGCTTCTTAATGTTTTGGCACAATTCAGCTGTATAGATAGACTAAGAACCACTCTTACGTTGCCATATGATCGTTTGTACTTCAGGTTGTGCAAACTGGCCATACGAATAAGGATATTTGATCAAGGGGGACATGTGCATTTCTCGTTTTTCTTTTGGTGACTGCTTGCTAGTCCGAAAGCAGGTAAGAAGTTTAAAATGTGCTTTTCTGATGGTGGGGTCAAATGTTGTGCCAGCAACCCCTGCAATAATAGTGCCACATGTGTGGAAGCTGGGCATGGCTACACTTGCATGTGCATTAGGGGTAACCATGGGCATTACCTGCGAAACAGGTATGTTCTCTGTAACATAATTTAGGAAATGTTCTGACATGCAAACATACTACAGTTCGTTTGTCATGCGATAAACTAATTGTATGTCCTGCAATGGAATGATTGTCATTTCACAAGTGATTCGTTTTCTTACTTGAAGGAAGTAAAGGCTTTGTGAAAGAATATTGATATTCCGCAAACTATTTCAATAACCGGTTTGATTTGGCAGTAGTTCTAAAAGGTAAAGTTGAAAGTTCCAGAAGCTTTTATGTGCTACTGTAGTTCGCTCTTTAACTTGACATATTTATTACACCAGACGAATTAATAATAATTTCTTATACCCGATTCACATGAATACAAAGGGGAGTTTTCTCTATCTATTCTGAATTGGTCACTCTTTTGCTGGTTACAGCTCATCCTCATCCTGGCGTGAACAACAATTGTTTTCCTTTCATGAAAATGATTAAACATTGCCGTTAAGTTTTGTTTTAGTCACTTTCATGTTAAAATCGACCAGATAATCATTCACGATGGTATAGGGAAGGGAAGAATAATACATTATAAAAATAAATTATCCCCTATTACACGTACTTGATTTTTTCATGACGATACTATTTCGGCTAAAAGTTTGTAAAAATTACTTTTTTGTCGTGCGGTCTGGTTGATTTTTCTTAACCTGTCCTAACAGAAACCTGTTTGATACTTGTTTCGGTAAGTGCCTCTATCACTACTGGGCTGCTTCCATCTGAACAGTTTCGAATCGATCTTTATAATGTTGTGTCCATCCATCCCAGAGCACGCTTGACTATTAAAGACCGGAAGGTATAAATAAAAAGTAAACTGATTCCAACGTATTCCTATTCAATTTATACTCTAGAGGTTTTAGAACACAAACTAAATTATCAGCTTTAGTAACAATGTGATGAGCATGAGTTGATCTTTGAAGATCTGCAGAAAACCAAACACCGAAATACTTATGTACAGTTACAAATTTCAGGACTGTTATAACCATAAATTAGGTTGGAATGATCTACAGTTTTCGTTTTCATGCTATCATTGACAAGGACTTTTTTGTACCGTCAAGGATCCCAAGTTTTGGTTTAATGACTCCCCGGATTCAACTGTTGCATCAACTGTAATACACAACGACGTATATTCAGCAAAAAGACCTATCTCTGGTTCATCAATTTCAACTATATCATTACCATATAAAATAAGGAATGATGGCCCTAAAACAGAGCCTTTTGGGACGCCTGGGTTTTTGCATAAAGAGTCTCTCAGCCAGTGAACCAAATGACCTTGTATTCCAGCGTTCACCTGTTTGTGTATCAAAGTTGGATAGTGCATCCGACAAGCCTTATATATCCCTGGAACTTCCTTCTTGAGATCAAAGGACTTTGAAAAGTGTGTAAAACTTGACTTGTATATAAATATATTAACTGTACCGTCTCAGGGTAATAAACCCGACTAATTCTCGGACAATTCACCCCACAAGCCTTTCGGGATATTACGAAATATCCCTCGAACTTCCTTCTCGAGATAAAAGGACTATGAAAAGTGGGTAAAACTTGACTTGGATATAAATATATTAACTGTACTGTCTTAGGGTATGAAACCCGACTAATTCTCAGACAATTCATAGTTGTCTCGAAAAAACATAAATATATGTTTGAATATAGCACGTTCACAAACTTTTCTTACGCAGTTTAATAAAGGGATACATCTACACTTAAAGCACAATTCGGGGGTGCATCTTTTTAAAGGGCCGTCTGTTAAGCTATTTTGCAGTATAAATTTTAGAAAATCAAGAATTATTTATTTGCAGAACAGGGAATATTAAGTGCCAATCTATAATATGGCCAAATGTTGAGATTAAAACCTGTCAATTTTTATGAGAATTTTGCAGCTAACGAAATCATGTTATTTTTGCCAAACACCAATATGGTTTTGTGTTTAAAACAAAATGTAAATTTGCTGTCAGTCAAACTGCTAGGCAATGGGAAGTGATGAAGATGCCCACTGGTTAGGGAGAACAGTAGGCCAGTGGGCTAGGGAGAGAACAATGGACCAGTGGGCTAGGAACATAACAATGAGCACTCTTAATCTGTTATTTTAGCGACTGAAACCAGCTATTAAGAAACCTCATTTTTTTTTATCTTCGCCTGGGAAAACTTCAAAGATTTCTTTTTAAACATAGATTTAAAATATATTTTTTCATGACAACTCATCAAAAGTATAGGACTATAAGAGTACTTCTCACAAGACAAGTATTGATCAGAGCGATTAAGTACATTTTCCAGAATGGCCAGTTTACCACTGCAAGCAGCGAATTAGACATCAATAGCATTTTGTTACAATTCAAATTTTCGTCCGTTTCTCAGGGGCTTTCAGGAGATTGCTCATAAATGGTTCAACCCATTTTGATAAAATAAAAAGCTATTAAAAACATATATTCTTGCCTAGGAGCGGAAAGGGGCATATGTAGATATTTTAATTTCTTGTAGTTTTTTTTTTTTTTTTCGATATTGAATTACGCTATGTGGAAAATTTAAAAAGTGTCTCTTTATAAATTGAAGAAAAAATCAGTCGTTTTGGTTTTAAAGAAAAAACAAGAGAACTGTTTCTAGACATTATATCAAAGTTTTATTATACTAAATTTGAGGATGTTATGTTAAATATTATGGTTTGTAGGCCAAGAAAACCGTAAAGTAAAAAGTAAATCTGGAAGTGTCTACATCACAATATTCAAGAAAGAATTCGCCCCTTTTCCCAATCGCTTTTTTGGAAACACATGTGTTTCCGCCAAATATTTATTAAAGGTTTCTGCTTTGGATTTACTGTCATATATAACTGAATCATTGAAAACTAGAAATGGAATTGACGTCTTTCTGTTAAAAAGCATAAAATATTTGACCATTTCCGCCATTTTTCTTTTAAATTGACCAGTGTTTACGATGTCACTGTTTGTCATAGTAATATTCCTCGGCCTTTCGCAAATCACTTATAATTGCGAAAATAACTCCAAACATCAGCAAATATACTGCATAACCGTGTTGATATGGCACTTGCACATAACTACATCCATTGTAACATTCTTTTGAATGGGGATTTGCTCCAGTTGATATGTGCGTTTCCCATTTCAGCTAGGCGACTGGTGCCAAAGGTTGCAGGTTCGAGTCCCGCTCGTTCCGAACATAAAATATATATTTTCGGCATTTCCTTAATGCTGGTGATTTTAAGTCCCCGATTCTGGAAATAAATACCGACTCAGTAAATATACTGCATAACCATGTCAATATGACACTTGCACATAACTACATCCATTGAAACATTCTTTTGAATGGGGATTTGGTCCAGTGGACATGTGCGTTTCCCATTTCAGCTAGGCGACTGGTGCCAAAGGTTGCAGGTTCGAGTCCCGCTCGTTCCGAACATTATATATATATATATAACTAAGCTGGATGTGGTGTCATGGTTTTTCAGTGACCGATATCGAAAAGTGTGGTAGCAACCCTTGTCAAAACGGAGCAACATGCACAGATCTGCCACAAGGCTACAGTTGTGCATGAGTGGCTGGACAGTACACGGGCGTACGCTGCAAAACAGGTAACGATTGTATCAGAAAATAACTGTTTTTGCGTGGAGTTGTTTCACTAAATAATATACCGTATAGTCACTATTACGAATATAAACATATTATTCCCAGTCCCTGAAGAACATTTTGTAAACTGAAGAGAGCAATAGCAACTGGGGTTTTCCTTAACTCTTTCTTCCAAAGCCGACTGACGGTCAAATGTCGCCTACCAAAATGTTTGTATGTTCTGATCCAGTGTTCACCAGAGTGCGGACGCGTTTGTTCTTGTTACGTTTTATGTATGATATGGGAATTGAAATACAACAAAATTATGCCCAACTCTCTTCTCTGGATAGATGTCTCTTGTGTCAGCGAGCCAACAATTTATGGGTTGTCATTCGCCTTTAACAAGGCCCAATTAGGATGAACCGAGGGCTAGGACAGGCTTACAAACAAGTATAGCAGTTGGAGGGAAACACTATAATTTATGTGTTAGTAGCATTTGGTTGTTTCCATCGTCTTGCAGCTGGGACTCATCGACTAGAAATGCTTCATTTCGAGAACACGTATTCAGGGCAAAAGTCAATTTGTTGAAAAATTACAGTGGCTTTGGCTCATTATAAGGCATTGTATTCATCCATTATAACTTTTTAGCACAGGGCATGTTAGCAACACAGAATGACCCAGAAGAGGGTCAAACAACTGAATCAAATTGTGTGCACCAAAATTTGACAGTGCTAATAAAATGGCGATACATATAACATAACGCTGTCCTTCATTCATGTGACAGGCCAGGGTTACACCATGCATGTAGACACGCAATATTGTAATCTGCATAGAGCCCAGGTAGTTAACAATCAGTGGCAGAGAAACGAAACTGGAGTTATTCACTTTTTTGTTTTGTTTTGTTTTTGTTTTTGTTTTGTTATAACTGCGTTTTGTGTCTTCCAAAAGAGTTGAGTTTGATCTCTCCTGGGTAGCGTACTTACCACAACCCAGTTTGTAGTATGTAATAGCTCGATAGGCTACAATTTATTTATTTATTTATTTATTTATTTATTTATTTATTTATTTATTTATTTATTTATTTATTTATTTATTTATTTATTTATTTATTTGTTTATTTATTTATTTATTCATTCATTCATTCATTTATTCATTCATTTATTTATTTATTTATTTTATCTATCTATTTATTTTTTTATTTACTTACCTACTTACTTACTTACTTATTCATTCATTCATTTATTGGTTTGTATGCATATGTCTCTGTCTTGTCTGTCTGACTGCCTATTCATTTATTTTTGATTATATATTTGTGTTTCTAGCTCAGCTGACTGACAGTTTAAAAGCTGGTCAGTCATCCGTCGTCCATCCACAGCTCACATTTTCGGCTTCTCCAAAACTATCAGCCATATTCACTTCAAACTTAATGGCTCTCTACCAAGCGTGTTTATGTGGTTGCGCTTCAATATATTTTGGATTTTTAGCTCAGATAACTGACTAATCAGGCTGAGCTTTTAGGAGGCTGAGTATCGTCCGTCGTCCGTCCGTCCGTTCACAGTTATATTTTTGATTTCCCCAAAACCGTCAGCCAAACTCACTTCAAGCTTGGTGGCATTGTACCTGGGGTGGGTCTCTACCAAAGTTGTTTGAACTGTCTTGCTCTGGTGATTTGTGGAATTTTTTCTGTTTTTGTTTTTTGTTTTTCTTTGGTTTATGTTTTTAGCTTTTTTATGGGGGGGGGTTTGTTTTGTTTTTTGACAAATCTTAAATAATCTTCTTCTGCAAAACCGCTCACCCAATTGCTTTGATTTCACACAAGGACACTACTGTAGGCTCATAGTTTTAAAGATTTTCACCATGGGGCACTGCCATTTTTTTCCGCTTTTTATGACTTTTTGTGCATTCTCGCTATTTTCCAGTTTTCCAGAACCGCCTGTCAGATTAGGCTGAAACTGTGTGGATATGTTCCTTATGAAAGGGTCAAACTAAAGTGGCTCACTAGGTGGCACTGCTTTGGGTTCCCGATTTTTAACGATAATTTTTTGGGTTTTTTTCTTCAATTCGGGTACTTATCGGCAAATGCATCCTATTGATTACTATGTACCTCAATAGGAATTCTTATGCTAATTCACATTTTCGACTTCTTCTCCGAGATCGTCATCCGGATTGACCTCAAACTTGGTGGCAATGCCTCTACCAAGTTTTCAATTATGATCACGTTTCAGTAATTTAAATTTCACGTGTTATTTATTTTTTTTTTATTTTTTGGGGCTAATCTTAAAAAAAGCATTCTTCTCTGAAACCACTTGCTCAATTGCTATGATGTCACACAGGAACAATGCCAGGGTCTTTAAGGTAGCGGCATCGTTGTGGCGTACGGGCCTAACTTTCCCGCATCGCAAAATGGGTTTTTATCATTTCCTGAAAGCACAATACTTGAAGTATATTGTCACCAAAAATCAGATTAAAAAATTAAATATTTATATGAGAAAATTGCGTTTAAACTTTTGGAAGTTTAGCTGTCTAGTACACGTGCTGGTTTCTGTTTGTTTGGATATGGTAATTTGCGACGGTGTTTTCGCAGCAATCCGCGATCGTTCACATACCTGGCAACGGGAAGGGGCACACGACCGTCGCCCAGAACAATGGCGGCACGCTGAAGTGGAACGGAGCTGATTAGGCTACAGAACCGATTAACGTTATGTAAACAGGCTGTTCAACGATGTAAAACTGGATGACTTTCATGTTTTTGGGGTGTTCCTATTTGTGATATGAACTTCGGGATGCGTGATTTCTCCAAATGGAACTTAAACGATGCTGACTTCGGAGTCCTTTGATCTTGGTTTACGATCGTATACCGATACGCAACACCCGGAAACCATTACCGTATTCAGCGAAATTTAACAATTATGCTGGTGTCCTTCATTATGTTGAATTTCATCATGGGTTTCCTATTTATTGTCGCATTTCATTTGAACATGAAACATTGTGAGTTCCGTGGTTCTCTGGTTCAACTTTGGTGGTGCCAATGTGGCATTCATATATGATCTAGCTGACTAACTTACAATCGGTCTCCGTTCATGTTCACACAGTGACAGTACAGTCAAGAGCACAGAAGGTGTAAAATCCAAAAATCAAATTCAGAAAAATGCCTAAAATGAAAAAAGAAACTAAAGCCCAGCAACGTAAACGTCAAGCAGCCGAGTTAGTTGCAGTGGGAGAGACGGCACTTACAGACGAGATTACGCAACTGGGGTAAATATATGTGTGTTTGTTATTTATTTGTTTGTTCTTTGCGCAGCATTGATATGACCATGGATCGTCGATATTATGACAGAGAATGAAAAGTAATATTTCTGTAGGCCTTGTTCTATCATATTACCGTAAATGTTTCCGTTCTGGTAATTGCCCATTTAAACTAATACATCAACCATGTCAACGTACGTATGTAAGTTCATACGCAAAAGATTTTTATTTCATCACGGTCTACTTTCAGTTGACAGCTATTGTTTGGCTCTCGCAAATAATGAATATGGACATTTTCAAAAGGTTGTGGATCATGCCGACTTTCTCTCCCAGTTTTTCCATGGATGCACATGGGAGCAACTATACAACATTTCAATATTCAACAAGTAGCCGGAGCCAGACAATGCTGTAGGACCTATTTCTGATTTTCAGTATTTGCATGTATCAGCACAGATAGGAGTAAATCTTGGAGTTTGAGTAGTAACTTTCAAATGTTCCCTTCCAAATAAATGCAAGGAGTTCCCTTCCAACTAAATGCAAGGAAAATGATATTCCGAAAATTGCATAAAACCCCATCACATTCGGGTGAAATATGTCCAGCAGTTTACTTATCATTTTGAACACGTACACCCCCCCCCCCTTCGTATCGGGAGAGTACCATGAGTCCCATGACGAAGGGATTTTTTTTCTTTTACAACACATGTGTGACTAAGTGTTATACAGTCAGTTTGGCCCGTATTGTTACCTGGACTGATACTTTTATTTTCTTTTGTAGATATGACGGCCATGGATTTGTGAGTCGGCGTACAGGGTGAGATGGCAGAGCTCTGCAAGGCTGTTTGTACCAAGTTGGATTAGAATACAGTGAACTTTTCTCATGACAAAGCGATAAGAACATGGACAAAAAAAGTTTTCATGTCAAGTTGGATTAGAATACAATGGACTTTTCTTACGACAAAGTGATAAGAACATCTACATAAAGTTTTCATGTAAAATTTGTAAATATAAATATGGATGTAGTTTATGTTGAATTTTTTCAAATTGTGCAGCAAGGTCCTTATTTTCCCAGGCTATATTATTTCAACTGTAGCATTACAAGACCAACTGAAGCTTTTGAAAAAATAGATTTGACTGGACTACGGCTGATGCGTTGCCTGACACGGACGAAGTTCTGTGTATGCCACATACAGTAATTATGTGTAGTAGATAAAAACCGAAGCTTGGTCTGCCATATGGAAATCTATATACCCCTCCCCTTACTTTATTTGCATGAAATAACTTCTCTGGATTAATGTTGATTGTTCATTACAGGTCTGTCACATATCTAGAAATCAATCTTGCCAGTCATTTATAATTCACAATCTAGTGTTACTGTTTCTGAAAATATAGTCGTTACATACATATATATATATATATGTGTGTGTGTGTGTGTGTGTGTGTGTGTGTGTGTGTGTGTGTGTGTGTGTGTGTGTGTGTGTGTAATGCATCCTAGTTGGAAAATGATTTATTGGCTAAAGAATCAAGAAAACAATCAATGAGACAAACAACAAGAAAATATTTTATTCAACATAAGCTGGCGGTGGTGTACATCCTCGGGTGGCAAAGGGTCACACAACACAGCCTCCTCCGTGCATTGATCCACGTCCCGGGTCTGGACCGCATCGCTCAAAAGTTTTCTACCTGTTGCACAATTTGCCTGTAAACTGACTGCGTCTGTGTCTGTAGTCTGTTTGTCTCTCCTCTTTGCCAGTAGTTGCTTTACACTCCCTTTCATCCGCTTCTTCGTCCGTTGATACTTCAATCGTAAAAATTATCCAAGTTAACTGTTACTCGCTCAAAGCTTTCCAAAACACTGCAGGCCGAAGTACCAAACCATCGCCGTAATAAAGGCATTTTTGTCTTTGATCGGAGGTGATGAGAAGTGTGTGAGCTAATCCTGCCAGATGAGTACACTTTACCGAACAAACTGTCAGACCGCTCCCCGCTCCACTTGGCAGTCGCCATTTTTAAACAACCTGTTGCTTGGGTCAAGGTCAGGTGACTCCGCTAATCCGCTCACTGTACCTTTTCGTGTCGGGCAGCGCGTGTGAAACCAGCCACACAAAGCTGACTGCATGGTGGCTTTTGAAGGATTTGACTACAAAAAGTCCTTTTTTAAGCCACTAAAAGGCCGATTTTTTTTTAATTTCAAAGCCAGATATGAGAGCCTCTACATGTTTGTAGTTTGTGCTAGAAACTTTGGGCCGCGGGAGTGAGTATTCTTCATGCAAGAGCCTATCAATGCTTCAAGATTGACAATCATCCCTTTCATCGCCATTTTCTCAAAAGCAAGTTTTTCATAAATCGATCAATTTTTCTGCAGGCGTGTCTTGAAAATGGATCAAGGTATCTTCACAAAATAAACGGCTCTGACAAGATACGGATCTGCTCTTGGAAGCGTATTTTTTTATACCTTTCCAACCCTTCCTTCCGTGGCTTTTGTGGCCCCAAAAATGAAGAAACTGTACAGTCTTACGGACCAAACTTAAAAATTGCATATTTTTTTCCTATCATATTTTTTGTCAAAAGCAAGATACGGTTCCTGCGTATTGGTCAATAGTTTAATTTTCGATAGTTGTCACTCAGAATAAAATAATATTTTATCAGAAATCCTTGCAAAATGTGTGATTTCATACCCATTCACAAAACGGCTCCAAACAGCATCAAAATTTATTTCATGACATTCAAATATGATTCCTGATAATGCTAACATCTGTGAGATATCGAAAATATATAGTTTTGCTGGTAACATAAGACAAATGGGCAAGTTGCATCAGGTCAAAGTCGCGAGTCTGTGTTACGCGCTCGTAACGGTGCCGCCACCTTAAGTTCTTATTTGTTCATCAGGTGGTGCTGCACTTTTTAGCTCAGCTGACTTGGTAGTCAGGTTGCACAATAGGAGGCTCCTTGGTCCGTCTTAGAAATACTTCTAACTGTCATGTACACTCAGCTAAACTTCAACACAGGGCTATTTAGTTGCAACCTTGATTCTGTGGGACAACCTAGGCCACCTACGCATTGGCTGTTCACACAGTCCTCTAGTTTCAATTTGGGCACTTATCAGTATATGCACCTTTCCCATTGATTACTATGTTAGGCAATAGGAATTCTCATGCTAATTCAAAATTTGTCCTTCTCCAAAACTGTCATGCAGATTGACTTCACATTTGCTGGGAATGTGCTTTGGGTGGGTCTCTACGAGTTTGTTCAAATGGTCATGCTCTATTGATTTCTGGATTTCGTCATGATTTTTTGTTTTGTTTTGGTTTCTTTTTCCATGGGCAAATCTTAAAAAATCTCTAAAAACGCTTGTCCGATTGATTTAATATCACACAGGGACACCCCTAGAGACTCCTAGCTCTTAATTTGTTCACCAAGTGGCACAGCAATTCTATTCTACTTCGACATTCTAATGGTAATTCACATTTTGGACTTCTCTGAAGAAACTCTCTGCAGATTGACTCCAAACTTAATGGCAACGTACCCTGGGTGGGTCTCTGCCAGGTTTTTTTTTCCAAATGGTCATGCTCCAGTAATTTTTGTTTGCTTTTTTGATATCTAAAAACGTTTTAATAGGAAATTTTAAAATGGTAGTTTCCTGTAGTGGTTAAACCCAAAATAACTTTGGCCAGATTTGTGTCAAACTCGGTAGGGATGTACCTTTATAATTGTCGAACTATTTGTTCGCTGAACCGCAAGTGTGGTGAATATCTAGGTCAATTGATCATTTGCTGTTCACAAAGCTTTTTTGTTTCTTTTTTGTTTTTTAATTAAACTTAAGTGTAGATGTACTTCTAAAATTAAAACTTCTAATTCAGTATTTTTTGAAGAAACTGGCGGGAAACAGTGTTGGAAAGCATCTGTAGAGTGAAGATATTTCATATAATGCTGACATAGTAGGCTTTTGATTCAAAGTGTAGCAAAGTTGTAATGCATTTTTTCAACGATCGAATTTTGTTCGTTTGGTCCACGCCGCAAATTGCCGCTCAATATGCCACACATGCTGTGTTACTAACTTAAATCATAACAGGAACAAATTGGACAAAGGTAAAATACACAGGTACTTGCTATGTTCCAAATCAAAACTCACATTTTGAGAATTTTAATTTCACTAACTGTCATAGTGTTGATTGTGGCTCATAATGTACACATGTGTCATGATCGATAATCTTTGCGATTGTCAATTTGGGGGGGGGGGTTCTTATGTATTACCTTGAATACCACATAGATTAATCACAGCCACAACCAATCCTAGTTTAGTTCAGGACCAGTTGAATTCTGTCCATTTGCTTGGATTTGAGCCCAAATCTACCGGGCTTAAAATGTGTGCATTTATTCATAAATCATAACTACATGTGGTCTTTCGATAGAGACAGCCCGGTAACTTAACGGCACTTAATATCGAATGAGCATTAAGTAGCACCATGCCCACCTTTGTACTGAAGACAATTATCATCCGTGAAGACCTGTGATTTTTTTTCAGTCCCAGGTATGCACAATTGTACCAAGACACCCTGTCAAAATGGAGCTACCTGCAGACGTGGACAGTCGGGATCAACTTGCATTTGTGAGACAGGTTTCACAGGAAGACATTGCCAAAGAGGTTTATACGCTCAGGCGCTTTCTGATTTGTCTTTTGAAATTAGGCTATGCTGCGATTTTGATCATTTGAGTGTTATCTTCCTTAAGTCAGCCGAGCTGTAGTAGGATATAAATATACATTACGTATGTTTTGCAATTGAAGCAATAATTAAGAATCTGTTTTCGGGCAATATAAGATCAAGAGGTCAAGACATTCGATATCACCAAAATGTAGACACCTGCTTCTCTCATGGTTATTTGATGCGCTACAGTAGCCGGAAATAACGTAATATTTCTGGTTTCTTCGAGAAAAAGTGTGTTGGTCAGCGCCACTAAATTTTTAAGTTGCAGTGCCTTTGGGGTGTCACATGAAACGGCACTATTGTCGTAACTATAGCAATGATAATTACTGCAATGTAAGAGCTCTCGAGGCAATAAATTCAATGGTTATAAAAGTTTCATTGTAAGATGTATCCTATTCATATTGCGTTTGTATGCCTGCACATAATGCATGGGGATATTTTCATGTATTCTCTAGTCATAGATACAATCTCCCGTAATACCAATCACTGCACAAATGCAGCAACATGTATAAAGGGGACTTGTTACTATGCACACGGTTTCACCGGGAAGGAATGCCAAACAGGTATACTTTCATACATGCTGTACGCCATGAGGTTCGCAACAGGCGAAGTGGGACCATGGCCTCCAAAATGAGAATTGAAGTTCACCTTGATTAAGTCTTAATTATCATTAGGTTTCGGCAAACTGAGCTCAAAATATTGGACATCAATGAACGTTTTCGGGCCTTTTCTAAATTTTGAGCAATATATCAAATTTATACGTGACAAAAAGCATTAACACACTAAATAAAAAAAATTGCTGTATTATCACTGTATTTAAGTGATTAATTTAGTCGTGTGACAGATCAGAACCGGGGTAACAGGAATCGGTACTGCTTTGTGACACATGAGGACTCTCACATGCAAACAGTCGTCTATCCAGATCATTTCAAATTAAAAAATACATTTTTATTTTGAGAGAGAGAGAGAGAGAGAGACAGAGAGAGAGAGAGAGAGAGAGAGAGAGAGAGAGAGAGAGAGAGAGAGAGAGAGAGAGTATAACATGTTTCAGAACTTATAGATATCGACGAATGCGTCAGCAGTCCATGCCGGAACGGAGGCAAATGTGAAGACAAAATCTCCGGATATCTTTGCAAATGTCCTGCTCTATTCTCTGGAACTCACTGTGATTCAGGTATTCAAACACATATTTAATCAGCTAAAATTGACAGGAACATTTTTCAAGGCCACCTGAAGATATATTGATTTAGAGAGAAAAAGAAACAAAACGCAAAGAGTACCACAGTAAAATCACTTGGCCAGACTTATGGCAGGTACCTACTCTTCCACGGTATGTCTGCCTGTCTGTACTTCCTTAAAACATGTATCCAAATATATTACCATATGTTATTCCTTGATGTTATGCCATTATGTTTGAAGAATTAAGAGTGGATTAATGCATTTACATCACTTAAAATAGTTTTTCTGCTTATCTTAGTCCACAGTTTAGTGGTCATGTGTTTAGCCTGAAAGACTATATCCTTTCAGTGGATTTTGATCCGTCAATGCTAGGGATATTATAATAAAACAAAAGAGAAGGGAACGAGTCTATTGCCATATCACGGGTGAGATCCAGTTTTCCAAAATGCATCATGTATCTAGTAGCATTGGACCAGCTGCCTTCGTATTTAGTGATGGCACGGTTTATGCAATTATCGTTGTAGTTTTGCTGGTCGCAGTGACAGCGGCAACTGGATTACTTTCTTTCTTTGCCGTGGTAATTCTCGTTATTTGCGTTGCGTACAGACGGTAAGTTGCGCCTTTGAAATATTGTGGTTTTAGGTATGTGGAGAGGACAACCCAAACGTAACAGAGGGGAATGGTACATAAACATCATGATACATCCCTCGTTTCCAATATTAATGAAATGCGTCGTCTCAAAAATGAGCTATAATGCCTTAAAATTACAAATATATTGATTTATACAACTACTATATCACGACGGGTGCTACATATAGGCAGTGAAATGATTGCATGATTTATTTTTCGCGGAAAGTTGCAGGCACACTCGTATTGGATTTAACCCATCCCAGGTTATACTCTGAGTATGTAAGACTGAGTCAATAGCTTCCCTTGGCGCTGATTGGGCGGAATGCGCCAAACCCGCTCCCAGCAAAGCTATTGACATAGGAGTGGGCCACCATAATTGGTCTTACTGACAAATCGCAGCGAACACGTTCTCCGGGAACGGAAAATAAGTGAACAGTAAAGCCGTTAAGGGAGACGCTAATTTACATCCGAGGGCTTTTGGGTAATTTGAGCGGTATGGGAAGCAAGAATGAAACATATTGCTCCAGGAATAAGAGGCAAAAATCCACACACACACACACACACACACACACACACACACACACACACACACTGTTGACTAAATGAGTCCTTTTTTACCTCTAGGCGCAAGAAAAATAATGAAAGTAAAGAGCCGAAATACAACGCTGAACGCAGATACGTCGATGACAGCTTTAACTTGTACAATAACACGGACTCCAACAATTCCTCACTGGGAGGTGGACGAGTTGCCAGTAGTACGAATGCAGACGCATGTCCAGAAACAGACACAAACACCAATAGACTCTTGGGGCAGAACGGGAAGGTAACTGACCTCTACGCAAAGGTTAACAAGAATAAAAGCAAACGTTCATTACAGAACTCAAATATTGTGACTGACGATATAAACAATTTATACAATGTCCCTGATAAATCAAAGAAAAAAAATCAAGGAAAGAAAAGGGTGATAATGCAAATGCTACTGACGAAGAGAAGCTGCAAAGTCTGCGCTCACAGGTAGATACTCTGCAAGTTGAGTATGTACAGATAAAGAAAGATAGCAAGAAGTCGCAGAACGATAGTGAATCTTAGAAAGGTGCTTATGATTAGAATTCTGTTGAATATGCTGTCGTAAAAAAATCGAAGAAGGGAACCCCAGATGCAAGTGAATACAATTACACCAGGAGTGTAGACAAAGTCTATAGAGATCACGATTGCAAAGTAATGCGCAAGACTTTTACGCAAATGAGATCAGTAGAGAGCCGACAGAAAACATTTGCAGAGAGCTGAAGCCAGTGGGCCATTCAAGCACGCTTTATGACGAGACAGACGTTGCACCTCACCATGCTTATGCTTAATATGTCGCTGACTCTGGCAACGTGGGCATACGTATACAGAATGCACTTGAAATACAATATACTGTTTTTGACATTCGCCTCACATGTAAACATGTGATTCCAAATCTGCGATAAATATGGAAAATATAGTAATTGAAGTATGGGTGCATTCATATTCGTATTATGCAAGGGCGTATGAAATTAATAAAATTGTATGTCACTGGGTTTCATCATATTAGGGTACACTGCGCATTTACTGACATGAAACCGGTCATTAATGCTCACAGTTACTGGCATGCTATATTAAGAACCCTCGATTGACAAACAGAAAAATGCAGCTTAAATGGTATGTATTCTCCTGACAATAACACATATTGATATATCATGTTCATAACTGCACAGATAAACAGGGTTGTAGTTTTCTATAATGCGTACAGATCTGAATCTGCATTTAATTCTGACCAGCGACGCTTCATTTCAGTTTTGCCGTTTTATGACTCGTTCTTCAGAGATTGTGCACAACATATAATGAGGGGACCAACAATCATCTTTCTGAAAAGAGACTGTCTCATCCAGAAAAGAACGATATGACTGTTGCTACAGTGTGGCACATGGCAGAATATATTTTCAATGCCGTTGTAGTTACACGAGTTCACTTGCTCATGCATGGTCAGATTTGAGATATATTGAATTTGAGTTGAATGTATGGTCAGTTTGCGTCCGTTGTGATATTATTGGCGGGGATGTATACGTTCTGTATGTCAATTTCACAGTATCTTTACAAGTTCACTTATGATATTCAGTGTCGTGCACATGTTATGATGATTGGCTGAGTACACTGTCTTTTATTTCAACACCTAAACATTCTTGAACAAATGATTTTCTCTGGTCAAAGATAGTGTAATGCCATTAAAGTCTCCAACCGCATGTCAATAATCTCTATAAACACATTCGACATAATTTTCTGTGATGAAAGATACTTATGAAGATCAATTTTTAATCCCCATAAGGTCCAGTCATCGTTGAATCACGACAAGCCAGTGCCACGGCCACAAAACCAGTTTTCAACCAATCTGTAATCTCCCATCAATTGTCATTAAAACTACACGAGCCACTATGATGTCCATTCTATATAAGCTTTATCTTCACGATGAAATTTCTAAGTGGTTGATTGACGTATGAAAGATGTATTGTTCAATTATTCACAAAACCCTGGGCTTTGCACACAAAACTCAGAGTGTTTAAACAAAAATGCGTTATTGTATGTAAAACTGCAAGTTTTGTAACAGTACCCTGAGTTTTGCTCTTAAATCGCACGTTTTGTTTTGTTTTGTTTTGTTTTTAAGCTGGGCTGTCCAAGAATTTATTGAAAATTCAAAACGTTTGCAGGTTGTAATGCAGAGGTACTACTTTGTCTTGAAGTAGATCGTATTACCAGCAATGCCGTACTGTCTGTGTGTCCCACTGTTGTCTTCTCTTCTTTCTGTTTCTTCTGTGCTTAGATCTAAATCAACCGTATGCTTGTTTATGCTTCTTTGTTTTCCGCGAAAACAGTTGATATAGGGTTTTCCCAGTTCCCCGATTGCTATTTTTCATATGATATGAATAAAAATAGGGTTAAACCAAATCCTGGGTTTTCAAAGTTGTAAACAATCCAAGATAAACAAACAAACATATATTTTAAAAACATTTTCAAAAATATGCACAAAACCCTAGGTTTTGTTACAAACCCGAGGTTTTTGAAGAACAAACCCTTGGTTTTGTTCGCGAACCCAAGGTTTTTTGTCAAAACCTAGGGATTTGTACACAATACTCTGGGGTTTGTAACAAAACCCAGGATTTTGCTTTGTTTTCCAATCTCTGCAAAACTCACGGTTTTGTTCAATACCTTGAATTTTGTCTTGATATCCCTGGGTTTTGCAGTTGTTTTGTTCAATAATTGTCAAAACCCAGGGTTTTTGACGTCAGAAGCACAACGGTTTTGAATAATTCGAAAATATCTGTGGGATTCATGACGTCACAAAACCCGCAGTTTTGTATTTTATAACGAAACTGGTCATATGGATACACCAACCACTCACAACACGGTTTGCTCACTTAATTTGCTGTAAACCAATATCATGCCCTGACGGCGGATCTCGGAAAATTCCTATTGATCCACGACATAAACGTCGTGTACTTAATCACTGTGTGCATTTCATAAACTCATATTTAAGAACTACTAGAGAAAACATGCAAGATGTATACTGTATATCTGTTTTTAAGAAATTCAATAGATTAAGACTGATTTTCAGTCTCTGGGACCTTATGACCGGCCTGGAGCTCAAGCCGCATAAGGCCTCTGATCTGCCGGGCAGTTAGAACCTGAAGTACGTTGAGCAGGGGGGGGGGGTTGTTTTGTTTTTTTTTGTTTTTTTTTTTTTTTGTTTTTTTTTTGGTTTTTGTAAGTTTTTTTTCTTTTTTTTTTTTTTTTTTTTTGTTTTTTTTTTTTTCTGTTGTTGGTTTTTGGGGGGTTTTTTGTTTTTTGTTTTTGTTTTTGTGGTTTTTTGTTTTTGTTTTTTTTTTTGTTTTGTTTTTTGTTTTTTGTGTTTAGTTTTTTCTATTTGCTTTTTGGTTTTTTTTGCTTTTTTTTTATTTTTTTTTTTTTTGTTTTTTTTTGTTTTTTTTTGTTTTTTTTTTTTTTTTTTTTTTTTGTTTTTTTTTTTTTTTTTTTTTTTTCTTTTTTTTTTCTTTGTTTTTTTTGTTGGTTTTTTGGGTTTTTGTTTTCTTTTTTCTTTTTGTTTTGTGTTTTTGTTTTTTGGGTTTTTTTTAGTTTTGTTTTGTTTTTTTGTTTTTGTTTTTTTTTTTTTTGTTTTGTTTTGTTTCGTTCTTTGTTTTCTGTTTTTTGTTTTTTTGACGGGCACTGTAAAACACGCAAGCTTGCCTGGCACCTTTTCTGGAACTGCCGAGTTAATCATTTTCTGATGTTACAGTTTTGTTCTTAGAACGATAACAGAACCGACAACTTCAACAATTAAAAACAAAATGAATCCTTGGATAGAATTGATCTGGTCACCTCTTGATTCGTAGTCCGGCACGCTATGCAATGTGGCCAAAACAGCTGATAATGAGACATTTTGGTTTCTGTCTTATATTTCATAGTGGTCAGACAAGGCGGATCTGTTTACTCTTTCATATCAAGGTCACGCCCGCCAAGGACAATATGACCGCAAACAATAACTGTTGAATATTTAGACAATAATGTTTGAAAACAAAGGACCGAACACGCTAATTAAATCATCGAAAGTTCCAGGGCTTCATCATATAGCGCGCGATAAATTAATAATTTATAAGAAATTGTATGCTCTAAGCAAATTAACGAATTCGAAGCTGTGCATTCAGTAAATAAACTCTTTTGAACACTGAACGCACACCCTCTCGTTCTTGAACTTGCACATAACACATATTCTCATCGTGTTGCATAGAGGTAGACTAGGCGCGTGGTTGGCTACCAATAATGATGTTTGTACGTTTTCTGCTGATAATTCGGAGCCTGAGCTGGTAAAAATGAACAAGACGGGGGTTGAGTTGAAGCGGTGAAATTTTATTCTCAGTTCCACATATTTCACACAGTCATTCGTACGCCAGTTGTCTTTGCTACACAGTGCGACACGGCACTCGTATAGAACACAACGAGAACATATAATGGAATAAAACGTAGACAGTTAAACGTACGTAGAATGATGAATGATACCGGTGAAATCTGAAAACACAGAAATCAATATACAACTTAAACAAAGTTCACATCACAAGTAAAGTTGAAATATTTAGGCCGCGCAGTGCCTTCAAATTGACAGAAATTCACAGAATCACGTCACATAACACATTTGTTGTACTTACGACTGTAGGAAGCTCTTCAGCATGACGAAAAGTTAAACGAAAAGTATGAAAGAGAAGATACGCGTCTTCACCTTTCCATGTCTGCCGCTTCAACTGACGCTACTCGCCTTTGTCTACTTAAATTACAGACGCTATATCCTTACTATCACATGTCTCATCTATTTGCATGTTTAGCCTCGCAAAAATTATCACTAACTCATAAACCTTGAGTAAAACATAGGCCCAAGTTTACGTAACTTTCCTTTGCAGGAACGCTTAATGATTAAAGGCAAATTGTCTGAAACAACAAACTACTATGGGTACTTATAACAAATCTACCAAACTTCATGTTCCAGAGTACGGACATAACATCACATAAAGTAACAATTAATAGCATCATATAATCAGAGACACCTATGGGAGACTGATGAACTTTCTTTGGAAAAACAAAGTAACACCCCGCCCCCAAAAATGGCTTCCATCTGAATAGGAAGGCATTTTCCAACAAAACATATTAACTTTACACTCCTTTAATATTCATAATTCTTCCACATCACATTTACACAGTTTCCTGAGTGCTTCTTAAAAAAAAACAAAAAAAACCATACATCTTATTTGCATGATAACTAAGAAGAACCTCTTCTGGCATGTTTCAAACATTACGAACCACAGTTCACGTTATGAGCCTTTAGAACCACAAAGGCATTACGTCGCTTTATTACTTGTTTCTAAATACATGTACTTTTCCCTACATTGAACTAAAGTTATACCATACTGTCTTTCACAGTTTCATCAACGATAGTACAAATCAAAATCAACGCTTTCAGCAATGCTCACATTTCTCTGTGTCCCAATTTGATCACAGTCACAATTTTCTACGGTTTAATCAGCTTCCAGGTGACAAAGTTTTGCAATGGGCCTCGTAAACAGTCCCTTGGCAGTTTTCACTTGAACGACTCGGACCCTCCCATCTTTACTTGGATAGCAGTTTACAATTCTGCCGAGAGGCCATTGACCGCGGGGATACAACTCATCAACTACCAACACTAAATCGCCAATTTTGAAATTTTGATGCTCATCTTGCCATTTCGACCTTTTCTGCAAGTTTGTTAAATACTCCCGCGTCCAGCGTTTCCAAAACTTTTCAGAGAGATGTCTTACCTGTTTCCACCTCTTCCTGGCATACAAATCCTGTGGGACAGTCGGTCCTACAGGCAAGTCGGTGTCGGGTCTTAGCAGGAGCAAATGATTTGGCGTCAACGCTTCAAGATCGTTTATATCATCAGATACCTTGGTTAGTGGCCTGCTATTCATTATTTGCTCTACTTGACATGCCAATGTAACTAAGTCCTCATCATTAATGCTCTGTTCGCCTATCAAATTTACTAATAGTCGCTTCGCAGTTTTGACCTGACTCTCCCAGACACCGCCCATATGGGGCGCGGCAGGGGGGTTGAATTTCCATTCCATATTGTGCTTCAAACAGTATGACTCTATTTGCTTTTGGTCAAGGGATCTTATCTCCGCGCTTAATTCCCGATAAGCACCGACAAAGTTGGTCCCGTTATCGCTCATGATGAGCAACGGTCTCGTCCGTCTGTTAATGAATCTTGACAGGGCTTTGATGAAGCTGTCTGTGTCTAATGAGTGGAGTACTTCTAAATGTACTGCCCTGCTATTCAGACACGTAAACAAACATCCGTATCTCTTCACTATTACGCGTCCACGTTTGATTTGGTATGGCCCGAAACAATCTATTCCCGTCACCGAGAAAGGGAAATTAGAAGGTGTGAGGCGTTCAGCAGGCAAATCTGCCATCTTTGCTTTACCGACACCACTGTACATCCTCCTACATCTCGTGCATTCCCTAACGATTCTGTGTACAGTTTTGCGTCCGTTCACTATCCAGTACTTGGACCTAGTTTCTGCAAGAGTGTATTCTGAACCCATGTGACCTACCCGCTCATGAGCTTGTCTGACAATCATGGTCACTATTTCATGATTTTTCGGCAATATTATTGGATGTTTGAAGTCAGAAGCAAATGGGGCATTTCCAAGACGCCCTCCCACGCGAAGCAGTCCGTCATCCAAAATAGGATCGAGTTTTCTCAATTTACTACATTTTGGAACTGTCTTACCAGCCATTATGTGAGCAATGTCTTCAGCAAAACTTTCTTGCTGAACATGTCTCAGAATTTCAATGTCTGCTTCCTTCATATTTCTGACTGTAAGCCTTGTTTGGTCATTGCCGGTATGTTCATCAATATTTTCAGCTCCCTTTCTCGCCCTCAACTTTTGAATCAAAGTTTTCTTGACTTTGAGAAGCCAAGCCACCAATTTCGTGAGTTTAAAAAGGGAAGAAACTTTGCTCCACATTAGAGATAATGGGGAAGGCCTGTTTCTCACCGCAACATTACATGTCACAGTTGTCCGTTTTAATTCGGCGTCTTCAGGTTCAAGCGGCAACATGACCACATGTCTGGGCCATTTATCTTCGGGTTCTGTCAGAAAATTAGGCCCCTGTAACCATTCTCTGCAGTCGAGAAGATCTTTTATAGACATCCCACGACTTGGGTAGTCTGCTGGGTTAAGTTCAGTGGGCACGAATCGCCACTGATGGGGATCTGTCCTATCCCGAATTTGCGCTACTCTATTGGCCACGAACACTTGGAATCTCTTCGACTCATTAGCAATGTACGATAGCACAATAGCGCTGTCACACCAGAATGTCGATTCGCCCAACTTAACTTGCAGCTCTGCCCTAAGCATAGTGTCAATTTTAACTGCTAACGATGCAGCCGTCAATTCTAGTCTTGGCACAGTCATTGGTCTTAAAGGGGTTAATTTAGAGCGAGCATATAGTAAACTACTATCAACCCGTCCGTCAATGTCAGTGGTTCGCAAATAGGATGCCACAGCTACCCCCTGCAGGGAAGCATCTGAGAAATGATGCAGTTCATATTTCACAATATTATCCAATGAGGACACACGTCTGGGAATTTTCATTTCATGTACATCATGTAGACTTGCTAACCACGACTGCCACTTGTCACACAGGGTATCTGGGATGGGATCATCCCACATAAGTTTTAGTCTCGTCAACTCTTGTAACAACTGTTTTCCTTGTAGTATGAAAGGACTGACCAATCCCAGAGGATTGTACACTGAATTTACAATGCTCAATATTCCTCTCTTTGTCGCTTTCTTTTCTTTGATTGTTACGTCATACGTCAACTCGTCAGTTCCTATGTCCCACTTGACACCAAGTATAGATTCAGAGTTGCCTGTGCCAAAATCAACAGAAGATTGGTTTTGAGCTCTTTCACTCTCAGGTATAGAGCCTAAAACATCTTCACAGTTGCTAACCCATTTTGTCAGTCTGAACCCGCCCTGCGCAACCAAATTTGTGACGTCACGGGCCATCAGTATCCCCGTCTCACACTCAGGTACGGATTTCACATAATCGTCTACATAAAAATCTTTGCGGACAGAGTCTGCAACATCAGCGCTATATTTGTGTCCTTCATCTTTTGCAACATGCTGCAAAATATAATTTGCTGCAGCGGGGCTCCAATCTCCCCCAAACAAGTGCGTTTTCATGCGATATGTCTCTGGTGGCTGACTCAAGTCACCACGTGGCCACCATAAATACCTCAAGCTGTCCCTATCGTCTACAGCGACGCGACATTGGTTGAACATAGATTGTATGTCACTAATTAGGACTATCTTGTCTATACGCAACCTTAGCAGCACCCCCACTAAGGAATTTGTCAGGTCTGGTCCTTGCATCACATGATCGTTTAATGATTTGTCTGCATGTTTGCATGCACAATCAAAAACAACACGAAGCTTATCTGGCTTCTTGTCGGTTCGTACGCAAAAATGTGGCAAATAATATACTTTCCCATCCTGCCTATTCATCTCGTTGTCAGGGACTTTCTCTGTGAAGTCCTCGTCCGTTAATTTTTGCATTTCTTCTGAATATTTCTCCCGCAAGTCAGGGTCACGTGACAATCTCAACTTGAGGGAATTCAATCTTTTCTCCGCCGTCAGTCTATTGTCGGGGAGTTGTGGCGCGTCAGTCTTAAAAGGTATTGGCAACTCGTAATGTCCGTCAACTTTCTTGATTGACTTGTCCCACAGGGAAACTACCTTTTTGTCGTTTACAGAAAAACCCTTCTTTTCCGAGTCATACGCCATTTCGGGAGCTTCTATTTCCCACATTTTCATTATCTGAGAAGTTGTTCCCACTATGTCCGAAACTTGAGTGAAATGGGACGAGGCCCCGCTATCTACACCTGTTACTGGACCATTCAACATCCACCCGAGGGAAGTTTTGACCTCATACGGGGAACCAGGAGCACCCCTCTTGGTCTCTTGGGGAACCAACAACTGGGGATTATCTTGCCCAATAAGCATGTGAACTTTCCCACCTTCAATTCTCGGCAGATTTACTCCATGTAAATGAGGCCACTGATCCGCATTCACCTGTTTTGCTATACTTGCTTCACAGATATTCATGTTTTCTTTCACATAAACTTGCTGTAGCATTACAGGGGGTGAGTCACCAGATATATTCTCGACTCTGAGCTTCACGCTCTCAAATTCTACGACACTTTGCTCTGACGTTAAAGTGTTCAGTGTTACCTTTTCTTTCTTGCCTTTGATACCGAGTCTTTTTGCCAAATATCCAGAACAGAAGGTTGAATTTGACCCTGAATCTAAGAGAGCATATGTCTCAAACGACTTTTGTCCACCAAGAGTAGAAACTTTAACAGCCACTATCGGCAAGGCTACACACTGAGACTGTAAATCATTTCGCCCGAAAACACTGTTAGATTCGGCTCTCGCTGGGTGGTCATTACTCGCATTAGGCATATTATCTGCCGGTTTAACTTGTGTGTCCTGATGATTTTGATTAATTCCACCCCTGTGAAGCAACCTGTTGTGAGCTTTACCGCAACCATTTATGCTACACTTTACTCTATACCCACAGCCATCAGATCTAAATCCGTGACCGGTACGCAAGCAGTTGTAACACAATTTGTTTACTTTGGCATATTCATTTCTCTCTTCAACAGACATTGCTTTGAATCGTTCACATTTATGTAAAGGGTGCGAGTCCTCGCAGAGTTTACATGACGTTTTATGCTCAACCTTCGACGTCTGTGTATTGAAAACCTTGGTTTTGCCTCTATGAGGCTGTTTGTTGTCCCTTTTCACGTTCATGGAATCAGGTTTGTCTGCCAGCGTTGGCATGCCGAAAACAGGATCATTTACCTCATCTGAAGCAATTTCGACAAAGGCAACCAAATCTTCAAAATTTGGGACTCTGTGCTTTCCTACCCTTAATTTTCTTGCTGTAGAGCGCCATTTATTTTGCAGGTGATACGGCAATTTTTGAACTACTTTGACCAGGTTGGTCTGGTTATTCATTTCAGGCTCTTTCTGGACAGAGTTCAGTGTTTCTACGCACTGTCTTAGTTCGTCAGCGTATTGCTGTAAGCCTTTCCCATCATTTCCTTTTATAGGACTACCTGTGGTTACCTTGTGTACCCATTTCTGAACAATATCAAATTCATCGCCATATCTACTCTGCAAAATGAATCGCGCTCTTTCATACCCTTCCCTTGGGGTCATAGCCATACAACAACCAATCAAATCACGAGGCTTACCTTCACAGGCGTTGATTAGATGAAGCAGCTTAGTTTTATTGTCCGCGTTTTCATAAATATTCTCGAATGAATTGATAAATGTCCAGAATGTTAATTTATCACCATCAAACTTTGGCATCTCTACCTTTGGAATGTTCATTAGATTTAACATCCGCAGCTGTTGTGCTTGGTTCTCCTAGATGACTGCAAGGACAGCGTCCTGCTCCCTGGCTGTGGATGCGCTGGCACGGAATATAGGGGCGTCAGGTCTCAGCTGGGATGTGGCTTTTGGTGGTTCTTCTTCGGGGATCTCACAGGCGTCGCTTACAATTGAGTTTTCACTCAAATTAGAGTTTACTTGATCATCGTCATGTTCAAGCTCTCGTAAGGATTCTAGTTTCCCACGTGTATGAGCTGTTTGGACGGCCAGCAGGTTTCGTTCTTTTTCTTGCGAAAGCTCGAGTTCCATCCTCTCATATCGCTGTTTTAGGGCTAACAGCTCTTCTTTGGCTTTTGCTGCACGCTCTTCAGCCTCGGCCAGCCGCTTCCTTGTGCTTACCTTCGATGCACGCGAGGAATGAGAACGTGAGGAGCCATGTGCTCCCTTGCTCGGACTTGCAGACGCTGCGCCATCGGGATTCAGATAGAGCCCCACCCGTTGTATGCACTGAGTGGCAGCGTCCTTTGTGGTGGTAAGGTATTCCACACACTCACCGCCATCACCGTCAGAATGTGCGGCAAATGCTTCACATTTTTCCTCAAACTCTTTGAGTGAGTTTTCAAGTTCTGAACACTTTTGTTGGAGTAATTCTGCACCTTGCTTTTCCTCCATCAGATGATCAATATTGTTGATGCGCTTTGTCACACCTGATTTTGCTCGTGAACGCTCTTCTTTGAGCCGTTTCTTGTCGAATTCTGCGGCCATTTTGGCGCCAAAACAGAGTTCCTTTGTTTGAAAGTTCAAATTTTTACCAACTTTGTACAAAACTCCTTAACTGAGGTCGTCGTAACGATGAACCAACAGTCATTTCACTGTACGTTTTTGGCTGATAATTCGGAGCCTGAGCTGGTAAAAATGAACAAGACGGGGGTTGAGTTGAAGCGGTGAAATTTTATTCTCAGTTCCACATATTTCACACAGTCATTCGTACGCCAGTTGTCTTTGCTACACAGTGCGACACGGCACTCGTATAGAACACAACGAGAACATATAATGGAATAAAACGTAGACAATTAAACGTACGTAGAATGATGAATGATACCGGTGAAATCTGAAAACACAGAAATCAATATACAACTTAAACAAAGTTCACATCACAAGTAAAGTTGAAATATTTAGGCCGCGCAGTGCCTTCAAATTGACAGAAATTCACAGAATCACGTCACATAACACATTTGTTGTACTTACGACTGTAGGAAGCTCTTCAGCATGACGAAAAGTTAAACGAAAAGTATGAAAGAGAAGATACGCGTCTTCACCTTTCCATGTCTGCCGCTTCAACTGACGCTACTCGCCTTTGTCTACTTAAATTACAGACGCTATATCCTTACTATCACATGTCTCATCTATTTGCATGTTTAGCCTCGCAAAAATTATCACTAACTCATAAACCTTGAGTAAAACATAGGCCCAAGTTTACGTAACTTTCCTTTGCAGGAACGCTTAATGATTAAAGGCAAATTGTCTGAAACAACAAACTACTATGGGTACTTATAACAAATCTACCAAACTTCATGTTCCAGAGTACGGACATAACATCACATAAAGTAACAATTAATAGCATCATATAATCAGAGACACCTATGGGAGACTGATGAACTTTCTTTGGAAAAACAAAGTAACAATGTTGGTTTAAACATACTTTTATTTTCGTAAGGATACAATTGGGAAACAGGGCAAAGCCCTATATAAATCTCTCTTGCACATGAAAAAGATTAAAGAAGAGATGTTACTTTTTCACAGGCTCAGAGACAATTCACCACAAGAAAAGAACGCCACAAGACGAGGACAGGTAGAGTGGCGGCGCCACACGAGCAAAAATGGATCGACACAAGACATCACAGATAGAGGGTAGGGAGATAAGGTCCGCCTTCGCTTAACTATATACACAGACGGTACATTTCTGGTTTCAAGATTTTGACCATAGTATAAACTTCGTCACAGCTCCCAGTCTGCCTATTGTTTTGATAAAGTTGTGGACTGCGTCAAAATAATTTCATTTTGCTTGGAGGTACATCTTTTGGACCCATATAATAACGTTGAAACCATAAATGGTGCAAAGGACATAATTTGGTTCTGAAGTGTATTTCTCTGAGTTATGATGATGATGTTAACGATCACACAAACTGAACCACATGTAGATTGACACTTTTTCATGTTGAGTAGCCTAGCAAAGCCTATCAAGTAACAGCTTCCATACACACGGATGTTGGTTTTACATAGCTCCTGCTGGAAACAGATCACTCTTTGACGAAGCTTTGTGGTGAACTGTGCTTAAATTCGCATTGTTGGGATCTCATCCACCAAGTCTGAGCTATTCAAAAATACATGGAATTATTCGGTGCGAAGCTTCTTGGGACACCTTCATTGCCTTAAATCACAAATGCGATTTTCACACTGTACACGTGCCACAATATAAATATATAAGGCGTCTATAGTCAAACCTCGTGAAACCTTTCTGGTTTGTTCTAAAATTACTTTGGCGAAGGCAAATAATAACATGAATAACACGAAATTATAATAATACCTCGCACGGGACACTTATGTATTAACGTTGCCCTAAGTGCATATGCATACAGTTTTAAGTCACAAATACATTAACATTTTTAACACTATTAACGCACCACAATATAAAAAAATGACAAGGCATATATGTTCAAACCTCAAAGAAATTTACTCGTAATTTTGTAAACATTGCTTTGGTTAAGATGAATTATAACGCAAATAACATTCAATCATTCTAACACCGCGCACGAGACACTAAACTACGAACTTTGACATTAGTACGTGTGTTTCTCACATAGCATTGCAGAGATGCTTAATATTAATGCTTTATTTTTGACGCATTCTTCCACTGAGCCTAAAAGCAGGCTTTTTATGGATAAATACAAAACGTCCTAGCTTGAACTCTTTCTCTGGCATCCAAGGTGTCGTTGACCCGGTGAAATTTGGAATATTTTGCGTTAATATATGAATATTTGACCTTGAATTGACCTTGAATTTCTTGAGTTTCCGAACAAGGGCTTTAGTTTGGCGCTCGCGCTTTCGACTGATGGGTACAAATATTTTCCTTTCCGAGGATTTGACAAAGCGCAGGAAGAAACTTTAGTAGAAAGCCTGCCAATTGAAAAGAGACAAGATCACATTTGATATTTATACGACAGACGGAAAAGTGATGATTAATCTCAGGAGACCCAGTGGGATGAAACCACCATTATATTTACTGTATATTCTCATATTAGCATAAAGGCGTATAACTTTTGTTGCGTCACTTTTTAAAATAAAGTATGCAGTTGGTGTTGTGCAGACACCTTTCATTGAAAACATTCGAGATAAAAAAGCGAGTCTATAGATAGAATCAAAAGTTATGCCAGCGTTTACCTGTCATAGCCAGGAAACACGTGCTCCGAGCACGGCTTGCCAGCATTACATCACTGCGTATGAATATATGATTTGCCCTCTGTTTATAAAACTCATCATGGAAAAAATATCTGTCAAACCATACAACACAAACAGGCTGATAAGTTCATGTAATAGTCTAGCCGAAACAGTGGGTTAATTACAGGCAAATGGCCCCTAAAGGTGTCAGCACAAGACAACAAAGAACTATTTAGTGCGGTAACCTGCACCTGATTGGCCGCAATGGTGTATTCATACCTTCATTATTCAAATGACAATTAATATTCATGTTTATTATGCATGTGCCATACTGACCCATACAAGTGTAATACTGTGAAAAGACAAATCAGCTAACGGGTATACTTTTGGAAATATAACACTTTTTCTATGCACTATCACAATGGATTCCCAATGCAGTTTTAAGTGTTTTGATCTGACCCCACCAATCAATAAAATTCATTACTTTGTCTTCAAAGATTTGATTTTATGTCAATTTTTTTTTCACTTGGGTTACATTATTATTATCTGTTTGTAGCAAAATAATACAGTTTGCCAGAAAAAACCTGGTCAGTGAACCTACATTGACCTTGATACCACCCCACCCCCCCTTAAAAATGATGGCTGCTGAGTGGTACAAACTACCTCACTGTTGCTCTAATAAAATTTAAACTATTGATGATACACACTTGTTAGTATACATATATATCAGTCCTATTTCTACCATCAAGTGGTTACAAGGCCATCATGATCACTTTGTAATCCTTCCTAGTTTCCATCTTCATTTATCAATTAGTTGGGGGCTTTTTCAGCTGTTTTTAAATATGTAAAGATTAAAGTCAATTTCAACATATTTTCCTTTGAAATATCGTTCATCCCCATTCAATCTTCTTTTAAAATGGAGAATTTAACCTGAATATCAATTTAAAAGTCACTCTTTCTTCATTTTTTTCCCAAAATATGCAAATATCATTGTTGTTTTGGTTAATACATGAAAATCTAGCAATGTACCCAATTGTAAACCATCGACACACTTTAATTGTTTAATTTTACATAAACAAATAAAGATAGCCGTCTCAAATAGTTTGATCTGACAAATACAAGTGGTAAAGCAACATTGAGAGCAAATCAATTTCACATGAAGGTGAAATTTTAAAATTTCATCTGTCAGCATCAGTTTTCCTTCAGGGATGAAACCACCATTATATTTACTGTATATTCTCATATTAGCATAAAAACGTATAACTTTTGTTGCGTCACTTTTTAAAATGAAGTATGCAGTTAGTGTTGTGCAGGCACCTTCATTGAAAACATTCGAGATAAAAAAGCGAGTCTATAGATAGAATCAAAAGTTATGCCAGCGTTTACCTGTCATAGCCAGGAAACACGTGCTCCGAGCACGGCTTGCCAGCATTACATCACTGCGTATGAATATATGATTTGCCCTCTGTTTATAAAACTCATTATGGAAAAAATATCTGTCAAACCATACAACACAAACAGGCTGATAAGCTCATGTAATAGTCTGGCTGAAACAGTGGGTTAATTACAGGTAAATGGCCCCCAAAGGTGTCAGCACAAGACAATCAAGAACTATTTAGTGCGGTTACCTGCACCTGATTGGCCGCAATGGTGTATTCATACCCAATGGCCCGATGCCTAGACCTATCGAGGTCATCAGGATGGCTGACCTGGAGAAGTATTGTGAGCGAGACATCCCTTAAATCTACTTGTATCTTGAAGAGATTTCTTTTCTCTGAACATTTTCATAGAATGACTCAAACTAATTCGTAATCCTGTTCTGTCTGATTTCATACACGCGATCAAAGTTTGAAAGTTTATGTTCAACAAAAGACCTTTTTTTCTCATGAATTGTCCATGGACAAGGAACCATTAACTCTTCGCTCTGTGTGCACGTGAATAGGCAAGGACAGGATCGGAAGGTTCTAGTCCTGCCCAAAGAGGGTACTGCAGTTATTGGAGGGCTAGGGTTGTATATTCCCATTACTTAACATTGCAATTTGCAACTTAATGACTTAAAAACAACTGCACATAGAGACATCATCTTTTGCACAATAAATCTAGATGCATAACTAAATACCTCACAAAAATCATGTAACCACAGCTGCTTAAGTGACCAGATTATTTAAGGTTACTTTAACATGCAAATCAAAAGGAATACACAGCTCTAGCCCTCCAAATGTTTGTGTATTGGGGCAAATACACACTTCAGAGCTAATTCCGACCTTTCCTATTGCCTGCGCAGAGACGCACACGCACTACCAGCAGGTAGCAATGCACCACAAAGCCAACTTATATTATTGTGATTGTGGTCAAGGACAACAGTTTAACCATAATGGAAGGTCACATGGCTTGTACCTATACCCACAAACGTGCACCTGTATAGAGTGCGCAGCAAACTTTTTAAACACAATACCAGAAATTTATACTGGAATGCGTTAACACTCGACCATTCTGCCCATGTGGAACAACACATTGCACTTCATACCGACTCCCACTTGCTGTGGTTTAATTTATTCTGACCTTCGAGAATTTCCACGGTCTTTGCATCTGAACCATTCTACTGAATTAAGTACTTCTTTAATGTTGATGGTTCTGATATGCATACCTCTGGTTCAAACTTTCTCATCATATTCTGTTTCCATTGCTGTGCTCCATGGACAGAATGGCAGTCCAATGTGCCGCGAAGACGAGCCAAGCTACAGTAAAGTGATATTGACCTGTCTGAATGGGTATTATGTGTAATACCGACTTATTTCAACAATCCTATTTGATACCCCTTACACAAGTTCTACCAAAACTTATGCTTAGGGTTCAAAACACAAAAAATGGAAATAGTGGGTTACTCAAAGTTTGGACCAGTATATTTTGGTGTGCTTGGTCTGTCTGCACTCTGCATATCCTGAGGTGAACTTTACCTGCAGAAACCATGAACACCTACGAGTACACTGCTTTATTTTGGAAGGCTTGGAGTTCCCAAGTACACAACCTATTGCAAACTTCAGTATGTTTGGAAGGGTCTCTTCATTCTTAACTCAAGCATAGATGGTCTAGACCATCTATGATCCAAATGTATATAAGCCTTCGGACAACAGCCCAGTCCTGCAAAGTATGAAAGGTATCCTTGCGGTCAGTTACATCCGTTGCCGTGATTTTGCTTTAGTTCAATGGCGTTTTTGTGCTTGTTTCGTTTTATTTTATTTTTCAATATTATACGCGATGTCTATCTGACCATTATATTTGAATATGACTTCTGCTTTTATACATATTATTCTGCACTTCTATTTCTGTGATACATCAGTTGCATTTTATATGTTACATGCTTTCTCTAAAGAACGCCTCTTCAATCTCAATACTTTAGCCATTGCTAATGATAGTGACTCCTATATTGCTTGCAACCAAAGTGGTATATACATGTATAGCGATGTTAATGCTATGCAAATTTCATGTTATTCACATAGTTCTCTTCATGTACTAAACTTACTCGGGTCCAATGACACTCAATTGGCTGTATGTTTTATACTACACGTTTTTGTACACACTGTCGTTAAGACATCAATTTCTCATTGCAAAACGACAAAATTTCATGTACATGTAATATCTAAGTACATGTCAATCATATTTCCACAAATTATTGTCACATCTATGAGTAATATTTGCATGTCGTTCTTAGTGGCAAGCACCATGGCATTAACTTTGTTGGAGCCTGTTCAAGGCACACTGTACATGTCTTCCTCGCTAGATTGGATTGATTTCTTATCCAACCCTGCAGGTATGTTGTGTTGTACCAGAATGTATTTCATAAGATGTTGTAGCCTTCGGAAGATACAGGTGACCCTCTAATTTCCTTATAGTTGCTTCTGAATGTACGTGCCAAATTATTACACTTTGTATCAATTTTATTGTAGCATCAAAATATGCATTTTTTTACCTTGTTCTCGATACTGAGTGATCAGTCAAAGAACGACTTCTTCCCTAAGGATTAATATTTGACTTAGATCTTTGCATCAACCAGATATAAACCTCGACACATTAATTCGACTTTATATTTTACAGGAATAAGTTGAAACAACTTTTGACTATCTATTCTGTTTTTCTGGGACGCTCTAATTGCTGTATGGGGTAGTACACCCTTATCCAAGTCCTGTTGACGGTTTTGTTGACTTCACTATTTGCCACGCAAACATACATAGCTTGTCACCAGACAAATGAAGATGCATTAAGACTTCCCTATCTGACTCCTTTGACATTATTGCATTGTCCAAAGCTTTTCTTTCTAACCCTAACCCTGACCGCGACCTGGAGATCCCCAGCTTCCACCCAATCCTGAAACGGGATAGACCAACTGGGATTGGTGGAGGCGTGGCTCTGTACGCGTCGCGGTCACTCGTTGTTGAACATCGCCATGACTTCGAAAATACTGATCTTGAACTACTATGGGTTGAAATTAGGCCACACAATAGTAAATAGCATTTGGCAGTTGTGTACCGACCTCCTAAATCTACTATAAGTATCTGGGAAAAGTTTGAGGACGATGTGGATGATGCAAGGGCGTCTGGTATTGACAAAATTATGATTTGGGAGATATAAACGCTGATCCAGCCACCAATCATAGCAATAAATTGCAGCACATCATATGTGGAGGACTGCTTCCTCACCGGAAAAGCCACTTCTTCAGCTAAGTAACGGATTGCCTGAATTTTACATGTTTTGACTTGTGTGAGGTTATTAGAATTTAGTGCTCCGACTTTTTAAAGCTTCAGAGACTATATACATTCATGTTCCTGGATTGGCACCTTGGTGACTCTTGTGAAATTTGATTAACAATTTTCAGTACATTTCATAGTGTACTTGGACAGAAGAAAAAGCCAAGCAGCACCCTTTTGTATTCTAATCAGCCAGGCATACACAATACAATGGCAACAAGTGCAGACTACTGACAAACTGGTAAATTGGGACGCACAAAGGATCTACCTGAGAGAATACTAGATTGAAACAGCATTATATAGACTGAAGATTGGCGTTTTCCATCTGACGCCTCAGCGCAAATGTCTTAGAAATGTGAAAACAGTATCTGATTTTTCTGCATGGACAAGAACTCTTGTTCCACTGATGAAAGTGTTGTTCCTATACTGTTTCATTTCCGTGCACTTGGTGAACAACCAATGGTCACCCAGTAATGTTTTTCAGTTCCAGCATACCAACAGCCTCAACATTACGCTGTATATGTACATTCCTAACAGTAGCCCACATCCTGAACCGCATATATACTTGTCAGACAGATATAATATTAAATCAGGTGATCACACAAATATTACAATGCATCATAGTCAGCTGATAACTAAAACTCTGGATAAAATCCACAAAGATATGACAACAAATACATTAACATATAACCAGCCATCTGTAATACGTAATAAGGGAAACCCATGCTTATTACAGTGAAATTAACTCAGAATCTGACTGTAATATATGCAACAGCCCAGTGAGTACAGTTCAGGGATTGCTGTGTGATGCCTGTGACATACTGATCCATCCACAGTGTGTGAACGTGAATAGCCATGAACTACAAACTTTTGAATCTTTGAGCATTCCTTTTTCTGCCCTAGATGCGAGTGGGATAATGAAAATGATGGATGCGTAATTTCAAAAACTTTGTATTAGAGGACTACTTATCAGACCTACAACAATGTCACTGGTCATCTATAGAGGATGAAACTGATGTACAGGTGGCATATAACTTATGGAAGGATACTTTTACCACAGTATGTGACAAACACTGTTCTTTTGTCGACAGAAGAGTTAGAAAAACGTTTTAACCATGGTTGAATGATGAAATCAAAGAACACATAAAAATGAAACAGCAATTTAAAAATGGGTTCATAGCAAAGGCTTACAGATATTATGTGAGTTCTTCAAACATTTTCGTAACCTGGTAGCTAGCTCCCTGATAATTGCTAAACAAGACTTTTATACAGGACTCATCTTAGAGAATAAATACAAGCCGAAGCTCATGTGGAAATGTCTAAAAGCCTTCTCCCAGGGAAGGCAAAATCAACCCTGCATGGACTACTCGTTGATGGACAAATGGTTGAATGATGAAATCAAAGAAGACATAAAAATGAAACATCAATTTAAAAATGGGTTCATAGCAAAGGCTTACAGATATTATGTGAGTTCTTCAAACATTTCTGTAACCTGGTAGCTAGCTCCCTGAGAATTGCGAAACAAGACTTTTATACAGGACTCATCTTAGAGAATAAATACAAGCCGAAGCTCATGTGGAAATGTCTAAAAGCCTTCTCCCAGGGAAGGCAAAATCAACCCTGCATGGACTACTCGTTGATGGACAAATTTTAAATGATCATATGTCCATGGCAAATGCCTTCAATGAGTTCTTCACTTCTGTAGGGCATACCCTTGCTGGAAAAATACCAAACACACTCAGTCAAGTCGCACGTGATCAATATTCTATACCAAACATCCCAGCCTTCAAATTTTCCACTATGACTACAGAGTTTGTAAGAAAGCAACTGGAATGCTTACCTGAAAACAAGGCAATGAGCCTGGACACGCTTTTCTCGAAAGCTTCTCTGATCTGCAGGCCTGTCATTTGGAATTCTTTGACTTTCATTATGAATTTATCTCTCCAAAGTGGTAAATTTGTCACGGAATGGAAACAAGCAAAGTTAATACCCATACATAAATCAGGTCCCCGTACTGACAGAAATAATTATAAACCAATATCTATTTTGCCAATACTCTCCAAAATTCTGGAAAGATTTGTCCACAAATCTTTCAAAGAGTTCTTGGATCAATATAACCTAGTCACATGCATTCGACCGATACTGCTCTTCTTAATATTACTGATCGATGGCTTGAAAGTATTGATAGAGGATTAGGAACTGGTGTGGTCTTCATTGACCTACGCAAAGCGTTTGACACGGTGGATATAGGCATCCTCCTAAATACGCTCTCAGCTTTTAAAGTAACATCCACTGAAAAAGATTGGTTTCAAAGTTATCCTAACTGGTCGCATGCAGTCTGTGGCAATAGGTGGACAAACATCTGCACCCCTACCTGTCATACAGGTGTGCCACAGGGGTCCATTCTAGGACCCCTCTTGTTGATGCTATATTTAAATGACTTACCTAGCATAACTGACAAATGTCTTTCGACTATGTATGCCGATGATACTGAAAATGAACATGCCTGTGAGCCCAAACAGTATCAAATCCGACAAAACACCATAAAAAACGACTTAAGAAGATTAAAAATGTATTTTGATGAAAATAGGCTTAGTGTCAATATTGACAAGTGGCAGTTTATGCTCATAGGGACATACCCGTCTCTACGTAAAATACCTGAGCTGAATATTCATATTGATGACCAACATGGGCAACAAGTTAGCTCGGCGAAATATCTTGGGATGCACATTGATTGAGACCTGAAATGGGATCTTCACATTGATAACATGGTTAAAAAGATATCTGCTAAAATTGCAATTTTGCGATCCCCGAGGAAGATTGTACCAATGGAGACACTCAAACTTCCCTACAATGCTATAGTACGACCGCATTTTGATTACGCTGATTTAGTGTATGATAATGGTTTAACAACAGATCTTGACAGACTCCAGAAACTTCAAAACAGAGATGCAAGATTAATCTTTGGGTCCTCATTTAAAAGTAGCAGGAATGACATGTTTAAAAATGTGGGGTGAATATCACTTCACTATAATTGTAAAATGCATAAGTGGATAATGCTCTTCAAATGTTTGAATGGACTGGCCCCCAATTGCTTCACTGAAAAATTCAAACTCAATAGTGACTTCCATCCTTACAATACAAGAAATGCCAGAGACATAGTGATCGAGAAAACAAAAAAAACAATATTTTAACAGTAGTTTCAGAATATCAAGTACCAAACTTTGGAAGGAACTCCCACAAGACTTAAAAACCTGCTCGATAACTGGGTCATTTAAGAACAAAGTGTTTAACCAGTATTTGGCAAACGTACAGTTTGAGTAACTGACTGTCTTTTTACCGCTCATGGACTATATTCATTATGTTGTATCTCTAGTTACAATTTGTATATTTTAGTTTTTGTATTATATATTTTATATTGTCGTATTTGAATCCATGAACATGTGTGAGTGAGTGGGCCACCAAAAATAGTCCTTGCACTCAGTGTAACACCGAATTATAGAAACAAGTATAACTGAAAATTCTTCTACATGTATTGATCAGATTATTACAAACATGCCAAATTTTGTTCGTAATGTAAAGGTAACTGGCCCACTATCAAAGGGTGACCACTGTCTTGTAACCACAAATCTTTTGTTCAGGCGGAAGAAAGCAAACGCCTTCACCACATTACCGTAAGAATACGATAAGGCTGACTTTGGCATTTTTAGAGATAGATTATTTGCAAGTGATTGGGACGCCTGCATGGACTCAGACAACATCGATTCAATATGTGAGAAATGGACAAATACCTTTATGTCTGTGGCTAAAGAGTATGTACCGAACAAGACTAAAGCAATGAGACTGGGTGACGCTCCTTGGTACACATCTACACTCCGTGCTTCCAAACGGAAGGTAGTACAGATTCATAAAAGAGCTAAGCTCATACCAAGCCTCTGGCCACACTTTAGGCAAATGCGTAACAAATATATTGGGGACCTAAGACAAGCAGAAGAAAATTATTTTGAGCGTTTGGGAAATTCTATTAACAATGAACGGAAACGGTAAAAAGCTGGTGGCACACAGTCAAATTTTTCCTGCAAAAAATGAAACTCCTGGTTATCCGGCACTCCTGCATTACAACAAAACATTTACTGATAACGAGGCAAATGCTCTACTTCCTAATGATTTTTTTTATTAACCAAATCAAAGTAGTGGACACCAATTTTTCACTTCTGGCACAAGAGAATAACAATTTAACCAACAAGCTGGAAAATCTTTCAATTAACAGCAACGAGGTATTTTGAATATTAAAAAGCCTGATTAATTAATTTTAAAGCTAATGGTCCCGATGGCATCAGTGCACGTCTGCTTCGGGAAGCTGCCCCTGCTATCACAGAATCTCTTGAATCTTATTTAACATTTTTTTTGGCTACATGTCAATTTCCATCTGAACGGAAAAAGGTGAAAGAGGTTCCAATTTTCAAAAAGGATCTCCGAGCAACTGCAATAACTACAGACCCATATCACTCCTACATTCTGTTGGTAAGATTTTCGAGAAGGCAGTCTTCAAACACGTGTGTAATTTCTTTCGTGACAACATGGTACTCTCAGAATCACAGTCTGTATTTATACCGGGTGATAGCGCGGACAACTAACTCATGTTTCTGTACCACCATTTTTGTCAAGCAGTAGAGCTGCAGAAAGATGTTAGAGTAAATTTTTGCGATATAACCAAGGCCTTCGACCCCGCCTTTCACCCGGGTCTCCTCTACAAACTACAAAGATCTAGAATAAATGGTCCTTTATTGCAGTGGTTGGGAGACTCCTTAGAGGGACACAAGCAAAAAGTTGTAGTCCAAGGAGAGTGGTCAAAATGGGGACTAGTCAGAGCAGGCGTCCCACAGGGGTCTGTCCTGGGACCACTTTTATTTTTAAAATACATCAATGATATTGTAAACATTGTTCAGCCATCTATACAACCTTTCGCCGATGATACAACTCTTTTATTAGGATGGATAATGCCATTGCGGCGACCAACACTCTCAGCACGGACCTACAGGAAGTGGAAACTTGGTCAGGGTAGTGTCTTGTATCCTTCAACCCTACAAAAACTAAGAGTATTATAATTTCAAAGAAAAGAAATCCTTCGTAGTACTTGATCTAGTTTTTATGAGCAGTACACTGCCAAACGAGACCGTTCACAAACATTTGGTTCTGATCTGACATGGTCTAGTCATCTTCAGGAATTCGTTACTAAAGCAATGAAAATGGCTAGTATTTCTTGAAATAATTTACCTTTCATTTATGAGACCTCTTCTGGAATGTGGAGCAGTAGTCTGGGACAACTGTACAACACATGAATCCACTCATTGGGAAAATATCCAACTGGCAGCTGCCAGAATTATTATTGGTGCCACTGCTAATACCATTCATAATCTTATTTATCAAGAGTCTGATCTTGAGAAATTATCAACACGTCATGAAAAAAGCAAACTGATTTCATTATTTTTCAAAGTTATGAAAAGCGGATCTCCCCAATATCTGCAAGATCTTATCCCGGCCACCGTTGCGGAAAGAAACAGGTACAAGGTTAGATCAGGTTCAAATTTGTCCCTATTCCGATTGCAAACAAATTTCTTCATATTTTTCTATCTGTTGTCCAACTCTGAAATAATTTACCCGAAGATGTCCATAAATCAGAAGACCTTGCAACATTCAACAAAAAGCTATATCAGGGAACCAAAGGTGCCAATAAATTGTTCTAGATGGGTGGGAGGCGAATCACTGTATACCATGCGCGCTTGCGCATGGGGTGCAGCAATTTGAAATCCGACCTCTATAAAAACAGGTCTTAGAGACTCTCCCAAATGTGCCTGTGGCAACCACAATGAGGATGTTTTCCACTACTTTTGCAAATGTGACTCTTACATCAACCAGAGAAACAGAATGCATGGTAAATTTAGTTCTTTTGCTCCTTTCACCACCCAAATCCTGCTTTTTGGCTACGACAAGTGTACAACAAGACAAAATGAAATGATATTCGACCCCGGACATGAGTATATTAAGACAATTGGCAGACTGGAGGCAGCTACCTAGGTATAGATAACTTAGAGGGTCAAAATGCAGACCATCCAGCTATATAATTAAGTTTAGTACACGAAGACGTACTTCAACCCTCTTTTCGTATGTGTACCGTTTTGTCCTGTCTGTAAAAACTTATGCTTGTGTGGCATTGCCACTCTATCTGTATCCGTTTTGTAATGATGACCCTAACTCTGTTATGTCTCGACTAATGATAGTGCCGAGTCAACTTTTCTCAATCGTTACATGTGCAAGAGGAATTTATAAAGGGCCATGCCCTGTTTTTCAATTGCTTTTTTAAATACAACATGTTTAAACCAATATTTGACCAAATAGTTCAGAAAAAACATGACACACACACACACACTTTTATCCCAAAAATTATGTTATGAAAAGCACAATGGAGAGGTTTAAGAGTTACTTAAAAATTAACACTCATCTTGCAATACACATATGAGGAATAAAATGTCACTCTGGACTTGAGATAGGCAGTCTCCCATACAAGGCAACTGGTGGTTTCAAAACGGAATAGATTCTTCATTAACCACAAACTTTAGTTTCCTTCAAAATGTATAGGCCTAACCACTTTATTCTTTAAGCGTCATGTTTTTTGACTGAGGCAACAGCTTTCCATGGCGCAATTTTCGCACAGTGCTCCCACAGAGCACCGAGAAAAGATATTGACCAGGACCTGGACCGTTCTATTGTATAGGACTATGGACATGCTGTTACTTGAATGAAAGGCCACTTTACAAAGAATATGAACATTGTATCTATGTAATAATTTATGGAAGCTTATTTTAAGCATTTCGACTATAGTTTCTATCCATTTCATAATTCACGGAAATTTATTTTAGGTATTTGGACTATAGTCATAGTTGGCAGTGAAAGAGCTACAGCACACATTTCATTACTTGTGCCAAAGACTGACTCAAACAAGACATGGCTATTGACAGTAGGTTAGCCAGTTTTTGGTTCTCCTAGCTTATCAGTCAGCTGAGTGTACAGCAAAGAAGAAAGAAGGCCAGTGCTTCGTGATATTCATGAATCTCGTACATTATAAGAACACTATCCCTCCACTAGAAGGAACTTATTTATCATTTGTTATTACTCAAATTCCTCAGTCTGCAGGGATCTCTGTAGTTTTGCTTCTTTAATGTATTTGAAAATATATTTGGATGTCAAGAAATCTACAAAAAGTTGTGGATCCAGCATCATTGTCAGGGTAAACTGGATAAATGGAGGACATGTGTCTACAATGTTTCCAATATAGGAATATTACCCTTGCCAACCTCAGGCGTGTTGAAACCTTTTGAAAGACATTGATCGTTACACAATGCAGGAGGCAAATAATTCTACTTTTAATGAAAAAGGGAAGGGTATGTGCTCCTTACATTAGGGTACATCATACTTGTATATGAAACATTAAAGGACGTGATGACTTAACCAGGGGATAGTGCATGGTGAGGTTTTCCCCTAGTTTCAAAGCACAAGGTTTCTCGTAAATAAACTGCAACACCAGCACACAAAGTAAGGTTCATAACTTTTCACAAGACCAACGTTAAAAAATGCCGTTCATAAACGTTTTATCCTGGGTCTTAAAACTTAGTTTGAAGTGGGAAACCAGGAATAAGAATTGTTACTTGGATGTATCAATGTTACGATTAACCTGCGTTGTTATATGATATACGCAGATACTGTGTAAACAAATGTTCATGAATGTGGTTTGCATAAAATACCCTGTCTCGCCAACAAATTTTTTTTCTATGAAAAATGTATGAGAAAATCGATGTATTAGAATGCATCTTGGCAACCAGCCACTTTCCTAGTGCCACCCCTTCATTCAGACTCCAAATCTTCCGATGTATTGCATTGTTAATTACTTTTATCAGCACATGACTTATTGATCCAACTGTATTTGCGCCATCTTGCTCAGTATCACCTACATATACACACTGCTGTTGTTGCTGTAACACACGACCTGGTCTATCACTGCTGACCATATTCTAAGCCAACTTTCGTACTTCTCATTTTAGACTGATTGCCGTATTCGCAAAAATTTTTGCTGATTCTGAAATTGATCCTAAAATTTAATGTGCGTTTGACCCTGAATATCCAATATTTGATTATGACCTCCAGGATCAACAAATTTCTGTTCACGGTTATAATATGAACTTTGCATTACAAATTTCAATTTTTATCTAATTAACCTTAATTTGATCCAGTTCTTAAAAACCTGGGTCAAATTAAAATGAAGCTGAAATTCTAAAATGTTCATCATAATTCCTGCCATAAAACAAAGAATGGTTCATACTCATATTGTTAATGCACCATTGGACCCAGGATTAAGAAGCATGGGATCGAAAAGTGGACACTTGTTGTGACCTTATCTTTAGTATCAGATGAAAGTCTTCGTGAATACGCTTGTGCTGCTACTGTTCTCAACTACATTCAGGGTCTTCTGTGTGTTATCAAGGCATTTGGACGGAGTAGTATCACTAATTTGAATTAAAAAAACTGGCCCCTCCAACACGCTGCTGTAGGCGCAGTAGGTATAAAAGGATCATGATGAGCTTGTGCTGTGTCAACTGGAGTCTGCTGCTTTTGCAAGTGCGGACTTCACTGCCTTATCATATGTACTGTGCACAGGGGACCACCCCTTTCAAAAGCATATCAGTAGAGTGTGCTCCCGAGAGGCACCTTCAAGAACTGCAAACTTTTTAAATCTTGCTCTCGTTGTGCACATACAAACATTAGGATACATGTAGATAATGTTGGATTTGCCATATCTGGTTTGAAGCACAGAATTTAAGTGCCACATGTCTAATAATATATATTAACCTTAATGGTGAACCTTTCGTGTTGTGTTCATTTTCAAGGATGAAAATGCTGTACTACGTACTTAGAACCATTGGATTTCCCAATATGAACTATGTTACCCAATATGCAATGTCAAAGTAATTGGCCAAGTAGTTTTTAAGGCAAGAAAATGTTGACGTTTTCAACAAAATACATAGATGGATGGATGGACAGATAGATAGATAGACAGATAGATAGATAGATAGATAGATAGATAGATAGATAGATAGATAGATAGATAGATAGATAGATAGATAGATA